>JANTPZ010092485.1:0-16149 GCA_025593235.1 Vachellia pachyceras
CGCCATGTAATGGTACTTTGTAGAACAAGACCCAATAATACGACATAGAGCATCTTTTGCTTCAGAATCTTTAAGGAGCATTGGTTTCTCAAACAAAGAGAACGCATTTCTACAAGAAGGAAAAGTCAAGTAAGGGGGTTTCCACTAAAAGTTCACTGGGAAGGATATACATCTATGTACCTACAGAACTAAAAGACAGATGGCTTACTTTGTAACAAAAGACAGATAATTTTCATCTGGGTCTGACGAACCAAAAAGCAGTTCAAGCTTGATCTCGAGTGAGTTAGCAATTAAACTAAGTATTCGGCCTCTCTGTGCCTCCCAATTCCATGAATTCACAGGTTGTTTCTTCCTGTGAGTGCTAGCCGTTGCCTGAACTAACACTGAAATGCTTCAGTTGACTCTGACAAAGGGACACATGCCTCTCTAACTAAAAAATCCAAAAAAGCTAATGATGATGTTTAGTAAAAATTAAGAATAAGTGAAATGCAAAACCTTCAAACTATTGTTGGAACCACTGTTGGACTCTTCTGCGAGAACTATGTTTAAAAGGAAGTATGTATATATTTTAAAAGCATTGCGGTGAGAAGCTACAAGATCTAGCACTGGAATCTCTTCATCCTGACCTTGAGAAACCCTTAGGAGCGAGTCCACATAAGGTAAAAGCACACTAACATTGGAACGAAGACTTTCCACAATATTCAACTTGCAAGACGGAGGCAGACTACCATAACCCCGAATCAACGAGTGCACCCGATCAAAAACATCTTGATCTTCAACACAAAACAATTCTTTGTCCGAAAGATCAAAGGACACGCCTGTTTAGACAAATGAGCTTATGGTTAGCTTATGCTAATCGAACATTTTAGTTCGGCAATTTAATGAGACAATGCCAAGTTAAGTTTTGTTAAATTGCATCCATTATATACATAGTTAGGTCAGCACACGCAATTTAATAAGACAATGCCAAGTTAAGTTTTGTTAAATTGAATCCATTATATACATAGTTAGGCCAGCGCACCTGTTCATCCATAGGCAACAAAAAACAAACATTGCTGAATCAAATTGGACAAGATTATCGTTTATCGGGGAATAACGAATTTCGCAAAGTATAGAATTTGGATATGTGAAACACGGAAAAGGAGGGAACCAAACCTTTGACAAATTCTTCGAGTTCAGAGGCGCGAAGTGAAGAAATGTCCACAGAGTTTCTGACGCAGAGGCGGTCATCATCGTGATCTTCTTCAAGTTCCAAAAGAGTACGGGGGAATACGAAAGGAGGAGCCATGGAGATTGAGAGAGAGAGAGAGAGAGAGTCTTTATCTGTTGTTTTCGTTGCTCGCACTTCAGGTTCTTCAGGCGTAACCTCCAAAATTCAAATGCAGCTGAGCAATCTAAGCGGGAAATTTTTGTTTCCACAGGGTTAATTGGCCTTCCCTGTTTTCATATAAAAAGATGAAAGAGAAAAGACCAGTCTCAAAGATATTTTAAAAATAAGTAATGATAGTTTGTAGTGTTTTAACTTGGTGTGGATGGGAAGAAGAAGCCGATCACGAAGAGGGTGAGTGGAAGGAGAAGGTAGTGAGGGAAAGAAGCAATACCTGTTTCTGTGGAGCACGGCGGAGGAAGGAGGAGAATGACCATCGGGGGCGGGGAGACTGCGAGAGGCAGATCGGGGGCGGGAGCCGGGGAGAATGCGAGAAAGTGAGAGAGAAGCGAGCGTCCTTCGATCCCGCCCATTTGACAAGTTTCAAAAAATAATAGTGGATGTTTAGAAAAAAAGGACAAATTGCAGAAAATGCCCAATGAGAATTTTTCATCTTATGCATGCGACATTTACATGGTCCATGGGTGCCTTTCGAAAAAAAAAAAACTACATAATGCTGGTTTAGAAAACATTTCCTCCCAAGCACATAATACAAGATAAAATACATTTTAAAATCCGTAAAAATATTTTAAGATCTGTAAAAATATCTTAAAATTTATAAAATATTTTGGGTTGATATTTTTGTAAAATAACTTATAGGCCAAAAACTCATTCAAACTTAGAGTATGTTTGAGAGAGAAATGAGATCAGTTGGGAGAAAGAAATTTACAAATGTAAAGATAGTTTTGTGAATTTTAAGATGATTTTTATAGATTTTGAGATAAATTTTACAAATTTTAAAATAATTTTATATGCATGCCTTTGGAATTGTCTTCTCCAACAACTCTCTATGCAAGTAACACAGTTGATATCATTTTCTCTCCATTTTCCTCAATTTGATTTTCTACCGTCGCTGGAGAAACCATTCCTCAAACCAAGCTTCCTCCATTAACGGCGACGTCGTCTTGTACAATGGTCTTGGAAGCCATTGATTCATCTTCTCTGGTATCTTAGACAAAATGTAACGGAAAAATCGATGGTGGTACTGGGGGTGGTGCGGCTACGTTAGGTGAAAGGAGCTAGTTTCTCCTTCGATCTCCTTGCAATGGAAGTTGCAGGCGGCGCATTTTGAGAGCGAAGGGCCGACGAGAAAATTCTTGTTTGAATCGGAGTCCTGGGAACGGCGAATATCATCCGGCCATTGAATTTTATTAGATGAGGTTTGAAAAAAATATGGATGGGAAACAACAGGACTTTCTAGGCCTGTGGAATTGGAGCCAGAATGATGGCACGTCGTGTGCTAGTGTCAAGAGGAATAGCCGGGACTCTGATGGGCCGATGGGTGGGAGAAGGGGAACTCTCATACCACGACGGCAACGGCGGGAAGCCTGTGGGGCCACTGCATTTGCAACAAGTCCCAGTAGAGACGGTGGATGTCGGAGAGGAGAGAGATTGCGGCGATTTTGAACAGTGTTGGTGATCGGGGGCTTCCTTGTCGCTAGCAATGAAGGCAGAGCAGCGAAAGAAGAGATTCGAGACGAAAATGGGCTTGTTTCAGTCCACGTTTACAGGAGTGAAACTTACTTTTAACGGTGGTTTTTTTAAAATAAGATAATCTCTTTTACATATTTATTTAAATTTATATAGGAGTATTTCTCTGTCACTTTACAAAAAAAAGGTATAATATCCAGTCACACTGCCTCCTTGTTGCCATCTCACTGCCATGTTAGGTCAAAAATTTTAAAACACGGTCAACGTCAACCTCAGAAAACCAGATATTCAAATGCGAAAGCCCTCCGTAATCATGCTAAGAAGTTATTTTTCTAATCAAGCTAAAAAGATTTCTTTTCCCCCAAAAAAACAACTTTTGAACATACAAGTTTCCCATCATTCAACCTCTTTATCGCCCTCCGTATCTTTTCATCAATTTCTGGTTCTTCCTCGAGAAGCTAAACATGGCAGTGCGATGGAGCATGAATCTCTGGATGGCGAAGATGGTGTGGATTGCTTTGAGTGGGTGGGTATCTTCGTGCTTGACTGTTTCTGACGAGGTTGCTAGTTCTCTTCGATCCGGTGATATTGGCCCCTTCAATGGTGGATGATTCCAAAACCTAATTCACCTCTGCTCCGCCTCTGGTTCGTCTCACCGAGTCATTTTTATACCTTTTCTTACTCGGTTTCATCTGTTTCTGAAAGTATGGTCGTTTAATTGGCTGAATAATGAACAAATTGGCTGTGCTTCCTTTTCTCCCCTGTAATATCAGTCAGTTTTGACGTTCGAGACATACTCAGCGTCCGTTTACTGAATAATTTGATTTGAGATCAGCTCAATCGGCTATTCAATTTTCAATTTGGGAGTCATGAATCGTAGTGTTCCTTTTTCCTCTGTGGCTGCGCCTGGCATCTAACTGGTTAGAGGAAAGAGTCTTCAGTTAAAGAACCAATTTTATGAGTACCTGACAGCTTGCCATTATGTCTAGATTTTGTTTTTGTTTGAATTTTGAAAATCAATGGTCGAACCAATTGGACTATATGACTTCCACACCTGCAACACCCCACCATTGCTTGTGCTTTGCCAAGGCGAGGAACAATCTTTTGAGATTGAATACAAATAGAAATTCTCTTGACCAATTCAGGTCATGATATGAAGAATGTGGCGGCAGCATCAAGTTAGATCATACTTGTGACATGTTCCTCATAACCAAGAGGTTTAACTCCCCAATGACAATGTAAAAAAAAGGTTGGAACGAATTGGCTTTATAATCATGCAGTGTCCAGTTGATTAAATGTGCTTATTTGTTGGCAATCGGCACATAGTGAAGTATAACTTGAAATCAATGAGCATTATAGAGGTTCTTACCTGGTGTTCTGATATAATTTTAATCCGTTTTGTTCTTTAAACATATCAGCCACCAACTGGCCTCCTATGTGTTTTAATCTTCTTTGAGTAAGTTGCACAATAATTACTACCTCTGTTTTTAACCCTATGGATTTATTTTTGGTGGCCTCTATAGACTGTGATTTAGTTTTCAATCCTTAGTGCCAGGTTCAAGAACTTGTAGCTTTTTTTGACCTTTAAGAACTTGTAACTTGGAGTTAAGTGCCCTGACATATGGGAACAAAAAAGCGTTCCATGAAAATAGACACAGGTTTGAAAATGCATTTACACAGTCATCTTGAAGCAAACATAACCTGATGAAGTTTGAATTCAGTAGGCAGTATATGAATGATCAAGAAAACCAGTCAAACGTCATTTTTTCTATCGTGCAGTTCTGTGGAGGCTGCGGGAAGAAGGGGATAAGATTCGTGTTCAAAAACGTTGCATTGCGTTCCGGTGTCAGTGTGGTGTTGAGATCTTTCTGGTTCTTTTTTCCCCAACAGATGATATGATTCATAGCCTTACGATTTGATAGACTTGAAACCATACTTGTAGGATTAGTGTACTGATGAAGTTTTTGGCACTCTTGTAAAGAATTGTACACTGTCTATATTTATCCGGCGGGGTGAGCAAAAACACATGCAGGTGGTGGTTGTGTCTCCCTATCCTCACTTATCAGCAGCAATTCCAATTCATCATCTTCTTCTTTCTTTACAGGCACAATCCAGGCCATTGTTATTCATGTTATTCGTCAAATTCCATCCATTGGCTGAAAATTCCATATTTTGTGTATTGCATCTTTGCATATAGTGACACACATGGTTATTAAGAGCAGGATTGTCAGAGTTGAAACAAAATATATACGGAAACAGCAAAGGACTAGTACGGACGATAGAATAAGCGCTGGCTTTTCGTTGTCTTCTAGCTTCAGAGGTTGACGAAGGCCATTCACAGTGCAACAACATGCTCTTCATGTATATAGGAACAGAAACTTGAAACCTGGAGACATGTTTGAGGCTATGCTGATATGAGCTACATGCCATCTCTTTTGATGGACATTTCATTAGTGCTTTGATGGTTTTGCGACTAATTTATGCTCAAAATTGCGCCTGATTAGTCCTATATTTCTGAAATGTGAATTAAAATTTGTCACAATGAAATACACTCCTATTCTAAATAAAAGATCCCATTTACAGTGAAGTTCAGTATAAGAAATCATCCATTCGGTGCCTAGACCATAAAAGCATTCGCGGGATTTTATGAGGAGGGAGACCAAGCCAAATTATAATTCATTCAAAATGACAAAGCAGTCCTATCAAAGATTCAACCAAACCCGTTTTACTTTTTTTTTTTATAAAATGACAGTTTTTTAAGGAAATATTACATAAAAAAGGTCTCTAATCAACCAAACCCTTTTTACTTCTCTTGGCAAAGAAGAGTGTGGAAGGTATAAAGTGAAAGCATAAATAAAACGTATTAAACATAACAATTAGGAAAAAATGAAGAAAAAATCATCCTTGAAAATTTCATTGCTAAGCGTATACAGAGAAAGTACCAAGACTTCACATATTTTGTATATGCAGAGTATCAATACTCTAATTTAAATTATTTTCACTTACAAAATTTTCAACTGCAGATTTTTTCTTAATTTTCCCAACAAATATTATAAAAGGATACCATGAACCTTCTCTGACCATTTTTTTGGGGGAAAAATCATTTGCTGAGTTGTTCAGAATTGAAAGACCGCCAGATCGAAGATTCAGTTAAACTAAAGTTGCCTGGCAAAAAGAAAAGATATAGAGTAAAAACTTAATAAACGCGCTAAACATAACAGATAATACACAAATATATCATGAACCATATCCCACATCTTTTTGCAGACCCTTTGCCGAGTTGCCCAATTTCTTTTTTTTTTTGTGTAGTATTATGAAACTAACAATTGATAATTTTTTGCCAAGCACAAGTAACCTACCATTCAACGTAAACCTGTCCAAGGAACCGTAAGACACTAGATATGGGGACCTCTGAGATTGATCAGGAATATGAAGTCCAAATCTAAATCCAACAGAAGAAAAATAATGCCTCCAGAGTCCAGAGTACAACTTAGACGATTTCAACAGTCAGTTTCCACCCTGAATGTGCAATCAAGTGCCAGTAGACGGCATTAAATAGAAAAGCCAATCACCATGTTCATGTCAATCTATACGACGTTTCATAAGTAGTGAACAAGTTAAAATGAACTAGGAGGATATGCTAGCTTGTCTTGCAGCTAATGCAGCAATTCCTCAACCTTAATGCGATTTGAATTGGATTCTGATAAACATCCTTGGGTGCGAAAGATATTGTTTGTCTGTGTACCCAAACCATTTGTCATGCTTGTTTAAACTTCTGTTTCATCTTGATTGATATGTTTGGGAACCAAAATTGGAAGGAAATATTTCCAGGAAATGTGTACAGGATGGGATTTAAGAAAAAGATACATGAGAATTCCATTTTAAAAACCGAAATAAAATAATCTGGCATGATTCATCAGACCATAGTGGCTATGCCATTGTATCTTGTTCTTGTTCTATCAGTTTCAAGTGAAAGCCCTTCTTCCACGGTTTTCCTCTTGTTAGTATTGACTATCTGCACTGATTCTACTAGTGATTGTGGTGCCACCAGTTCAATCTCTGGGGTTTCAGGCTTTTCATCTCTTTTCTGTGCTTGATCCTTCAATTTCTGGGTCTTCATCATATGGGGTCTGAGCCTATTCAGATCAGCTGGTTTCACTGGTTTCAAGAAAAATTCCTCTGCTCCTTCCTCTAAGCATTTGCTAATTCTGGAAGGCACATTTTCAGATGACATAATCACCACTGGTATGTTTCTCAAAGACGAAGATTCCTGCAGTTCCAAAAGCAATGCCCTGTCATTTTCAAGCCTCCCGCCTCTCGGGTAGAATTAGCCAGCACATAATTTCCAGAGATTCTTATACAATTCTTCAGCTAATATCTAGCTACTAAAGCAGGGCATTTTCTAAAAGCAAATCTTGTGATTGTGTTAAACCAGAGTTGTTTCGAATGGGAAACCGTAAATCAGTAACGAATTGATAGCTATCTACTACATATTATATGGAAAGTCAGTAAAACTAAGGAATTTGTCGGTTTTAATTCATGACAATATGGGATTCAGAGTTTCAAAATGTTAAGTCAGATGTTCCCAAAAAGGGAGGAAGAAGACACAGGTTCTGTATTGAACTAAAGAGAAAAACAGATTGTTTCATAGATTTAATCGTATAACAGATGAAGAATCGTCATAACTAGAAAGCAAAGCTTACCTTGATTTTCTTGAGCAAGTCATAGCCAGTCATGCCAGGCATGCAGTAGTCTGTAATAACAAGGTTCACATCCACTTCCTGTGAAAATGCAAAAACCATAAGAACTTCAGCGCATAAATCCAGAAAAAGAAACTTCATGAAGGGAAAGAAAGGCAAGAAGAGATTGGGAGGATCTCATACATTTTGAGCAGAAAACTAGAACAAACAATACCTGATTGCTATAAGGAGACGCGGAAGGTGTATTAGGGTCGGTCCGATCATTATCAAGCAAACCAAGAAACTCTAAAGCCTTGCTACCTGAATCAACGGTGGTAACTGCCATTGGAATAACAGAGAGTTCATTAGAATCAGAAGATGAGGCAGCGATCAAGAAGAGAAGAGAAGAAGATTGTTATGTCTTTACCTTGATAGGAGGACGTCTTGAGGAGCCTCTCAATAAGCTTCCGATCGATAAGGCTGTCATCGACGGCCAACACGTGAAATTGGGGGTCACAGGCCATTCCCATTTCCAGATGAAAAATCAAAAAACCCAGAATCGCATGAAGGTAAAGGCCCTGGAGGAGAAGAGAGAGTTGATATGCCTATCAGGCTATTGCGGATGATGAATGGGTTAGTAGCTATGGGAGAAGAAGAGGGAGGAGCACATAGGAAAGAGATGAGGAAGGGGAAGAGTTTTGTATTGAAAAAAGACATATCGCATCGCACAAAGCAAGATCCGACCAGATTTCACACCAAATCCAAATCTTTCAAAATTTTCCAACACGATCACTTCATTACAAGGCAAGCGTCGCTAATATTATTAAAACAACCAAATAAATAAATAAATAAATAAAATCCTACTTGATATATTTTTGGGTTGATGCAAAGGGTGGCCTTTATTTAATTATGTATTTGTTGTACGCGGAGGTCACCAGCCCTTGATATTCACAAATCACAATACTGATTTATATAAATGAATAAACACAGAAGAGTTGGCAAAGAAAAAAACAAAAAATATAATTTTAATCTTTTATGTTTGTGTGAAATTTTATTTTAATCCTTTAAATTTAAAAAGTGCACTTTCAATCCTTCAAATTTAACGCCATTAGTTTATTTAAATGAAAATTGGATTCATCAAATTTAATTTATGGCTGTACAATGAGACGTTGACAAAGCATGCTCATATTTTAATTTTAATTTAATAATGTAATAAATTTGATATTTTAAATTGTGTAAAATAAAAAAAATTAAGATAACAGTGTTAAGTTTAACAAATCAGTAATTTTCGTTAAAAGAGACTAATAGCTTTAAGTTTAAAGGATTGAAATTAGACTTTTAAATTTAAAAGACTAAAGTGAAACTTGATGCAAACATAAAAAACTAAAAAGTATTCTTTAATAAAAAAAGAATAAACACAGCACAAAAACACGCGCACGAGAGGAAACATGTATAATGGCTTCGTTTGGAAACCCGTTGAGAAAACGGACACAGATTCCGAGGTACTTTATGTGAGAGGAATTTTGTCTCGGCTTGCGTGAGAATGGATTTTGGGAGCCAAAACGGCATTCCTAACGGAATACCAAACGCAGCCAATAATCACTATGGTTATGATGCAGAAATTAAGCACGACTATGTGATCATGTTAATATGTTTTTTAATTTTTGTTATAAAGTGGAAATTTATTTTATATAAAAATTTGTAATAATTACAATCTGACTATAGGTTATTGCCGACAACTACAGTAAAAAATGAAAAGTCATTTTTTAAAATTAATGCAATCAAATAGATTATGATTTGTGTCACCAATGTTTTAAAATATAAACCTAAGTTGATGGAAAACATAAATCTAAACCTTTAAAATAATAATTATTAGCATTTTTTAGGGATAACTTTGTTTAAGCGGTTGAAAAAACAACTTAATTATAACATCTATTCTAAAACATTTATATGTATCATTAGATTATATATTAGTTTATACATCGATCTAATTAATTTGGAGACAGATAATATATATTACCAATTAGCTTTTTTAATCTATTAAAAAATTACTTAATTATCCAAAAATTAAGTACGTCACAAGTTATAATATAAAAAAATGACGGCATATTTATACTTTTCACTGCTGATTTGAAATTTTGTATGATAAAATCCCTTTCTCAAGAACTCAGAAATTTCCCCTTTTTTCCTATTTCAGTGAGAGCAATATGAAAGAGGCCCCTGAAATAGAAGTTAATACGGAAGAGGCCCCTGAAATTGTTTTTTTTAGAATGATATATCTTGTGGTCCTAATAAAATATTTGCATATTTTAAAAGGATTTTGTGTGTTTGGGAACTCCGTTGAGAGAAAGGAGTTTCGTTGGGAAGAATGACTTTACGGATTTCTAGATGGTTTTGTAGATTTCAAGATGGTTTTTATAGATTTCGAGATGATTTTTACAGATTTTGAGATGATATTATGCTTGTTTGGGAACTCCGTGAGGAGAAATGAGGTTACCGATTCCAAGGCATTTTGTGGATTTTCGAGATGGTTTTACGGATTTCAAGATGGCTTTTATGGATTTCGAGATGATTTTTACAGATTTCAAAATATTTTTATCTCTGTTTACGTGTACCGTTCTGGGAACGGTATTCTCAAACAAACACATTATCTCAGTTTGTGTGTTCCGTTTTGGAAATAAAGTTCTTAAACAAGCATTATGTGTGTGATTGTGGTTTTTTATTTTTTTTACATTGACCCATATTGTTAATGATGATTATTATTGTTCGTTCGGGGAGAAACATAACCACGTGAACGATCCCGCGCGGGAGGGACCAAAAAGGTTTAAATTCCATGTTGAGGCATTACTTGCCAGATGCTGGATGGCAGCCCCATCACACTACGTCAGTCTACTGAGAACACAGTAAAAAGGTGTTTTTTTCATTAATTAAGATAGATATATATGAAGTAGATTATCTCATTTTATAAAAAATATTATTGAATAGACTTTTAGACTTTTCCAAATAGAATCCTAGACAAAACCAATATTGTGTGTGTTTGAGAACTCCGTTAGGAGAAAAGAGTTACGACTTACGATGTGATTTTATGGATTTCGAAATTGTTTCTGTGAATTTCAAAATTATTTTTACAAATTTTAAAATAATTTTATCTGAATTTACTTACACCATCAAGGAAAATGAGTTTTGAAACAAGTGTATTATTTATTTGCAAGGCTCGGTTAAAAACTTGAAATCTTCCACCGTTGATTTCTGAAACAGTAGTGAGCGGTCGACCTGTTTAAATTCCGAGATCTCTCGCACACCGCATGCTTTCCGTCTTACTCTGCAGCCTGTCACACCCAATCCATCTCCCTGCCCTTCCCTACCGTGAATCCCACGTGGCCATCTGGACACGTGGATCTTGTCCACAGCTTCACCCCCCGTATCTCTCTACATCGTATCTCATTTCTCCACGGATATGTCGTCCTTCTTTGTTTTTGTGATGGACACGTTCTTATTTATTCTTTTACTTCTTCTTTTTAAAAAAAATTATCACGGGATGGATGGTATTTTATTCTCCCTTGATATCCAGCCTCTGTCGTTTGATAACACGATAAATAAGTATTTTTACGAAAGTCGAGGTAGATATACGAAGGATATTATCTCAAACGCTGTTGAACGTACATTTAAGTGAAAGTTAAATGTTTCCAATCAAACACATTACCTCCAATCAGAACGTGACATGCCTTCATACTCAAAAAGTCTCAATAACATTTAATATCATGCATATTTGGATAATAAATACATATGTTAATATTTTAAAAAAATCAAAAATACTTAATCGATTAATTTGTCACGTTGAATTTTGGAGGAGTGTGTGACGGGGATAAATATGAATAATCTGAAAGGCAATGGAAACAAATGGACATGGTCCCCTTGTGTTGTGGCCATTTTTTGTAAGGCCGTGTATGGACCCCTCCATTAATATTCCCTTCTCTCCCACTCACCACCTTTTCAATTCTCTCATCAATACCCTCCTCCCTTATTTCAAAAGCTTCCACTCATTATTATTTTTTTTAAATAATAAATAAAATCGGGATTGGATTTTTAAAAAAAATAAATTAATACTCAATGGGATTCCGGATGGATGATTTTTAATTTACGTGGCTTATAGTACTGTTTGACTTTTTAATATGAAATATACATAGGTTCTAGGTCAGTTTCGTATATAAAAACGAAAGCATATCTCAAAGATTCGATTTTTTTTCTTTGACGTGACTAGATATGGTGGAGGACCTACATACCGATTTAAATCAGATATTCCAATTTAAATAACAACGCCGGTGGTTAAGCCTAACAAAAATTTATCATTACATCCCAACTAAACAAATTAATTAATAAAATATATCAATTAATGATAAAATTATTATCATGTTTTAGAAATAACTAGTCTAATTGTCACTGTCTTTATCATCATCAACCTTTAATAACAGCCGTACGAATTATTGTTAGGATCTGACAGTAATTTTATTAATTTTTTGAACTTTTATTCATTAATTATGTTACTTGGGGCCTTGATGATGAATTCCTCTGAAATTAATGAGGGAGAACAGGTGTCTAGTTTCTATTGGCCTAGCCAGCTTACCAAATAAACCTACGCATGCACGAGTATGTATGAGAGCCTAATAATACACACAGCTCGTTCCTGCGATACCGTTGTCACCATGTTACACTAACGAACACATACAACTCATACATTTTTTTGGACTTCTTAAAAACAACAACGACAAAAATATGGGACCCAGCATTTTTTAATTTTTTTCCCCTCGTCTCCACATGGGAACATGTGAGGGTTTTTTTGGCCTATTCAAACTATGAGAGACGGTATGAAGGGTTTTCAGAAAAGTTAGGTTTTGGTTTACATGATGAAATATATACCTTCTTCTTAATTCTGAATCGTACAGCAATCTAATTCTTTTTTTAAATATTCTACGTAGTGAGATGCTAAACTCACCATAAATAAGTAAATTGATTTGAAATCTTAAAGATTAAATGTGAAACACACAGAATGATAATAGTTGAAGTGAGAACTTTTACAGGGAGAATTATCCAGAAGTTCATAGAAAGGGGATGTGCTACAAAATGGTTTCAATAGGTTGTAAATGGTAGTTACTTCACTTGAAAATGGTGATTCTTGACTTATCATTAACAACGTATTGAATATATATATTGAGGCGATCATTAGTTTAAGAGAAATGGTCGTACGGTGTGATCTCTTTTTTAAAGAGATATAGGAGAGAGGAAATAATTAGTCTTAATTAACTATGTGGTTATCTAACACCTAGAAATGTTTTATGGTTGGAAAGAACTTATTCCCAATAGTATACGCATGTTAAGATAAAATCATATTAAAATCCGTAAATTCTTCTTGAATTATGTAAATTCTTCTTAGAATCCGTAAACTCATTTCTTTCAACGATTCTCAAACACTCAAGCTAAGCGCACACATTCTCTTAACAAAGCTAGCGTAAACTTGAGAGAAGAATAATTCAAATTACGTATAGAGCCAAAATGGCTACCACATTTGACAAAGTCGAAATTCTCAACCGTAATACTATATATATATATATATATTGATTAATACTGGTGGTCTGTACGTCGTTATTGGGCGATTATTAATTAGCGTAGGGGAGGCTTCTTCTTTGAATTTAATTTAGAGACTTTTTTTAGGAACCCTGTCCCTGCCTAATCAATCAGTGTTAATTTGGAATGCTGCTACTAGCTAGCTAGCTAGCATAGGCTGGTTTATTCAGGTAATTAAGTTTAGTATCAAAAGTATGTGAAAGTGAGAGAGATTATCCAACCCCTAAAGTTTCTTTTTGTTCTCTCTTATTTAAAAACTCCTTTCTTGTTTTAAGTGCTTTGTTCTATTAATCCATCCCTCTTAATTTAATTTCTGCATCAAAGATGGATGGCATCGTCTATATATTAATATATATAAACGCATCCAGAACATTAAGGACAAACCTGGTTAGATAAGAAAAATGAGTTAAGGTATACACTTACCCGCTCCCACCCGTAACTCAATTATAATATGTTTTATACGGATTAAGAAAAATCATTATATCTTAAAATTCTAACAACTTTTTAATACCATTTATGTTTAATGTACATCAAAATGTATGAAAATGAAACCCATTATATCCTTCATGTACATATAAATAGGATCATCAGGGGAGTAATCATGATGGATTTATTAAGTTCGTTACAACTTAAAATAACGGAAAATCAGCTTGTATTGTTACCGTATAATTGACCAATTGAAGTCTAATCGTTGGTGTATGATTGTGTACGACTAATTAGGTTATCATCATGGGCGGACCTACATGGTGCCCAGCGAGTGCAGCCGCACCCCCTGACTTCCAGAAAATTAGGTATATATCAGTACTATGTGATTTATTTTGCACCCACTCGTTTGTTAATTTTAAACCCACTAAATTATTCTCAAAAGATATTAAGAATAAATCCCAATCATTTTCTCAAAAAAATAGTTTACACCCTCTAAACCAGGATCTGAGTCCCCCACTAGTTATCATGCTGACTGTCGAGAGGTCTTAGATAGAATTTCTAATGTACAAACTCGTTTGACGAATAGCGAACCTATAAAATAATTTTTTCTCGATGATCTCATTTGACCAGTAAAGATATGGTAACTAATCGTATATTTTCTATTGAAATTCAGCTAAAATGATGGTAGCGTGGACTTTAGAATAAAAAAATAAGTATATAAAGGCTGATTGAATCATAATAGAAGTGACATGTCACTACTAAAGAATGGTCTGGGGTGTAGAGCAGATCTCAATCATGAATTGTTTTAATTCATACCTCTTTTATACAAAACTCTAAAATTATAAAATTTATGTCTATGAATCTCCTTTCAAATCTAATTTCATATGAAACCATTTTCACATCATCGAAGTTGTGGTTTGAACGATATCATAAAAATACTGAAGATATGTTAGGCTTGACGCTAAATATAATATGTTAAAATTTGATCCTCATTCGAATAAGTAAGTGAGCTCACTCAAATGACTTATAAAAAATTTCAACACTCATTTAAAAGCAGGTTCATTTGAATATTTGAAAAGATGAGACATTCATTCGAATGATCAAAATTTTCATTCAAATGAGCTTTAAAATCAAGTACAACTTAATCAACTTCAAATAGTTTTAACTTCCTCACTCCAATTGTAAATTTGACAAATGAACTATACTCATAAATCTCTTTAAGTCCTCTTTGAAATTAAATGTATCGGATACAAATACACCTTACAAAGCAAGTTATGATCAAATAAATAAAGTCTGGTTTAGAGTGATGAGCAAATTTCAAACATCACCTTCCATCATTCTTGTCTCTTTCATACGAAGCTCTAAACTCATGGCATTTATGCCTATGAAACCATTTTTCATATCAATCAGGTTAAATATCTCTCAAACCATGTTTTGGTCGTATCTCTTGAACCACGTATTTGGTTGACTGCTGACATCTAAACAATGGAAAGCATTCACTTGCGCCTCTGCTGATCCGGTAGCGCTACCTTCCCTCTCCCAACCGCATCAATTTCTAATTTCTAACTGATATGATATGTGATTCCGTCTCAGTCTCAGTCTCGGCGGCGTAAACCCAAAAGGTGGATAAAATCCGGTGAACTCTGTAGCTCGTTGAGCTGCATGAACTCAAAGGTCGTAGCCACTGCGCTTGCGCTCTGCTCCATAATATCTGCGTTCAACTTTAAACTATTTTTCGGGCCTCCTTCAATTCCGGGTTCCAAGAATCTACTCCACACCGCTCAGATACTTCATGTCACCGGAGCCGTCGGGCCGGAGAGCCTCGTCTTCGATGGCAACGGGGAGGGTCCGTACACAGGCGTCGGCGACGGAAGAATTCTCAAGTGGCAAGGAGAGGATCGAGGCTGGACTGATTTTGCCTTCACCACTTCTAATAGGTAATTTGGCTCCTTTTTTTCCCATCTCCGGCGACGGTTTCAGTTTATAAACCTCTCCGCTGCGAAGTCATGTTTGATGCTGAGGGATTTTCCCTTTGTTTATTTATGTATGAGGTTTTCAAATAACTGGGTCATTTGTTAAATTTCCCTAAAAAATTCGCCCCAGCCAAGCAAGTAATAAAAAAAAGTAAAATTCTTGCAAGTCTGGAAAGCAGAAAAGGTAGAGACGCCCATTAGCAATTTGGTAGAGAACTCAAAACATCAAAAGCCCACTGATAAAAAAAAACACCAGAGAGACTCCAAAAGCCCGACATTTTTTTTGGGTACATAGAGCCCTTCGATAGATGCGTTCGGGGTTTTATTAATTTTAAAGGGTCACTCGAAGCCAATCTAGAAAACAGGTGAATTGATTTTGTTTAGAAGTTAAAGCACACATTTGAATGCAAATTAATAATTTAAGAGGATAGAATATTATTAATGTAATATGTTTTGTGACAATAAATGGAAAAAATGGGTATTCATGTTTAAACGTAACGCATGGTTTTATTTTATTGCTTTTGAAGGACGGAATGTACAAGTGCATTTGCACCAGAGTTGGAGCATATTTGTGGGAGGCCACTTGGGCTGA
>JANTPZ010092486.1:0-18337 GCA_025593235.1 Vachellia pachyceras
CCAAGGAATCACCAAAAATGAAGTAGCAAGGTACTTGTGGTTCAGCTCCAACCCGAGTAAGCAAAGACAAAACCACCACCACAGCCACCGTGCTTGTCACCCACTGCCTTATAAGCTCCCCAGCTGCCGCCATTGAAGCTGGAAACGGAGAAACAGATGATAGCTAGTAGTAGCGGGAGAGAGATGGGAAGTAGTAGTGATGAGTTAAGTTGGTAGATATGTATGTTGGGTGAGTGAATGAGGTAGTACTTCAAAAACTGTTTATATATAGTGGCAGGGGCCATCTTTAATTGGTTTTACGATTGAGTGTTTGTTAGGAGCATTAAATGGACGCGGATATAATGTGAGACTATGTGAGGAGAGCAGCTGCACTGCTGCACTATCATGTTTCATCCAATCTGATCTACTCTTGCTATGCCCCCGCTTTAATGCATAGATGTAATTTTTAGTGAAGCTATTTATGGGGATGTGAGTATAAAATTATCTGTAAATTGCAAATGCAAAGTGACGTGTCTGTTATGGGCTTTACCAGCACAAATGTGCTCACGATGCCTAGTCCTGCTATTGAGCACAACGACCAGTCCATTCCGTCCTGCGCTGGGGGTGGAAGCAAAATGAATTAAAAAGTGCTGAAAGTGTCTATTGGTGAAAGCAAAAAGTTATATTCACGCAAGTTGAAACAAAACTATTCTCACATATTTACTTTATAGACTGTAAATTACGTTAAAAAATTAATTTACACCGCTACTTCAAACATGCATTTTATACTTGGTTAAGTAAGGTAAAGTTTGCAAACTGTGAAAACAGTTTTTTAAAAAAAGTATGAGTATAAAGCACAAGTATCGTCAAGCAAATCTTTTCAAGTGACTATTGCATACTAAACATGGACACATATTTAAGATTGTAAGTAGGTGTGTAAACATTCATCCATCATGTTATGAGAAATTAACCATTTTGACTAGATCCATTAGTAAAAACAGTTATTATTCCTTTTGTGATGTTATTGGTATCTGCTAGCAGGTGGTTTATGAGTTTGGTTGTTCATGTAATTAATTGCTTCCAGTGCTTCAAATTAAAGGCATGTCCTTTTGTTGGTCAAAACTAAAACACAAATTTTTTTTACCCAAAACAAAAAGACATTCATAAGATAACACTCAGACAATATGATAGTAATCTATCCGATTATTTTTACAAATAATATTCTCTTATATAAACGAGGCATTTTCATAAGCAATAAGTTGTTTTTATCTACGAAAATAATGCACCTTTTCCATTTATACCCCATTTAATTATATGCTTCTCATCTTTTCAATAAATAAGGGTATACCTGAAAAATTACATGTAATGCATATTTATTGTTTTTAAATAATTTAACAAACCATTTTTGTTGCAGAATATGTCTTATTTTCTTAGATAGGTGTCAGGTCAGCTTCTTTTACGATGTGAGACTCTGAATCCGACTAGTGAACGATTACGAAAAGTTAACTTCGTTTTGATTGAGTATGTTCAGGTGTAAGAGGCGAAGCCAATTCTGTTGATGGATCTCATAGTAAATTTCATCCAATTATTACAAGTGTTTATCAATAAGTAATATAATATTGCATTTGAAGAATTTAGCAAAGAACTTGCGTTCAAATATTTGTTTCCTCGGCACCCATAAATTTCAACAACTAACCATACACCTTAATTAGGATAGAAGAATTTACATATGTTACTTATTTATGGATGTATTTTAGTCCTAAATGTAACAACTTTTCTTATGTTAAACAGTACAGTTGTTTTTTCTATTACCCTTTACGTAGTTTTCCTCACTCCTTTTGTTCTCCTGCGAAAAACTTCACCCTCAAATTTAGATGATTGGATAAAAGGGTATCTTCGATAAAGACGTACGTGTGTACTCTTTTATATATGATGGTGATTGTAATTAAAAATCTTATCCAGCTTTTTTAATGCTTATGAATTGGTAATTAGGTAAAATATTGAAGATCAGGGTGAGTATGAATTTTTATTCTTTAATGAAAAAAGTGTGTTAATTTGTATATATAGAGTATTCTCCAAACACTTGTAAAAAAATCACTTTTACCTTTTTAACGGTATCATTTTTACTTATTATTAACAAATTTTTAAAGCTTTTTAAATATTATTTCACTCTCTTAGAACCTAATCATAATTCTTGCACAAGAGATTATCGCGTTGTAGGAGTCTGTCCTTCTTAAAGAGTCAAAGCTGATAAAGTACATGTTTGGGAGAGTATTTAAGTTCCTTAAATGCACATTTAACAATATTTTTTTTAAATCGAAATAATCTTTTTCATATATTTACCTCGTAAACTGTAAAAACATTTCTCCACCGCTTTCTCGATCAAGATCAAACTGGTTTTTTTAAATATATATAAAGCGATCGATTTAAATTGATGTGTTCGCTGGTGCATGCATCACTACCCAAATGTCTCGTAACGAAATGACAGTAATGAATATAATTCACATTTTTTTGTGTAAAATAATACATTGGTGATATATAGTTGGCGTGACGTGTCAATTTGGTCAAGAAGACTTGAATAATAAATGCAATTAATGAATAAATATATCTACTAACCAAAAGTCTTAGTAGGTCAGAATAATCAATCATTGAAACCGTGGCTCACACCCAAATTTTGAATGATGTGCATGGTTAGGTTATACACCCATTGCAGATTGAGGAGCCACCGGGAGCTTCAAGTTGTGTGCTTGAAATGGACATTTCTAGTAAAAAGGGTTTTTTTTGTTACCTTTTGAAAGTTATATTCGTCTCATCTTTATTTATAAGTTATCTCTAATATATTTCATACATGTTAAGAAAAATCTTTACACTGTCATTAATTTAACCTTAAAATTTACCGGCTTTCCAACTTTATAGGAAAGAGAGGTAATGTTTTATCTGATCTTATGAATAAATCGTATCATTAAATTTTTTATGTGAAGGCAGAATTTTACCATTAATTTATTCTACGTTGACTTTGATATCATGTGTTATAGTGGAGATTAAAAAGGTATAGAGTTGCTTACATTTTAAGGTTGGATTAGTGAGATTTAATAAGATTTTCCCTGGGTGGTGTGAAACACACTAAAAATGAAGAATAAATGGAACAAAATGAGTAAATATTTGGAAAACAATTACCGTCAATATAATTATAAATGAATGGTAAGACAGTACATTCATATAAACGATTTCTCTTTACTCTGTAAATGAGACTAAAATTTAAGTATAAATAGAACATAAACATCATATCAGTACCATTTCTTCGATCTCATTTAGTTTTCTCTTTATTCAAGGATTTAATCACATACTTAACTCGTAAATCGTTATTCATATTAAAAAAATAGTTCCACCGCTTATATGCAATCATCCCATCCCAAGATCAAACGTTACGTTGGATGAGGTTCACAGGTTATTACAGCTGCGAGATTATTATGCTGTATTGGAACAATAACTCCCGCAGACACCCCTACGTTGACTTTTGTTCCTCATATGGAAAATTATAAATGAACGACGTAAATGCTGCATCAGACTAGCACAGTCAAGTTGCATGTAGTAGAAGTGAAAATTAATTAATGGTATCTTCGAGACTTCAGAAATTTATACTACAGTAATTTCCCCATTCTAATTATACCTTTTTTTTTTCACACAACTCACAGTGATCACTGATCACCACACCATTTGCAAGTATCTTGAACTCACAATTTCACTCTTAAAATACTTTTCAACTCTTGTTTGATTTCATTTGGGCGACAAAGCCCCTAATTCTCATTAGAAGACATAGTGCTGGTGTTTAGGAAGCACGTTACATGCAAGTTAAAACAAAACTCCTCTCGCATACTCATCTTGGAATCCATAAAATCGTTCTTCCAACGGATTCCTACATAACGCGTGTTTGAGTATCAATTGGGAGAGTGATTTTACGGATTCCAAAGTGAGTATGTGAGAGGAGTTTTGCCTTGATTTGTATACAACGTGGTTTAAACATGCAAACCATACAAGCACATATACAATTTTTATTATAGGCCACCAAATGATGCGTCAAATTACATTTTTTTTTAGTATTGACCTGATTCAAAATCTCATTAACCACAACTTTTACGACTTCTTGAATGTAATCCATATTATGAACACGGATAAATTTGAAATTTTCTTTCATTTTAAGACAAAGTTAATGAATCAACTATACATCTATCCTTAATTTTGATGAGTTAGGCGGATGTATCTTACGGTAAGAACCAGAGATGGTATAAGATAGTAAGAGTTAACCAACTTCAATGTTTTTAAGATTGAGAGAAGCTAAGGTACGTCGTCTATTCAGGATCACACAACAAGTCTTTTTCAGACAAGCATGGCATGATTCTTCATGATTTTTAAGTTAGATTATGTTCAGGGGTGAGTATATAGTCTAATAACTTTCCATGAATTAAGTCAATGTTAAATTTTAACAACTAAAAATGCGGTTTACATAAATCGTTCATCATTTATAACAAAAAAAATAATTGAAGATACATAGAGTGAGTGGAGGCCCATCCATAATTTATATGTTTCCAAATACAAAAAAATAGAGTGGTGGCGCATAAGGAAGAAGAGAAGCAAAGGGACTGATAAAGAATGGCGGAGAAAGAAAAAATGGGGAGGGCACCACAAGGAACAAAGTTGAAAGAGAGATGAATAAAAAAAAAAGAGCTGAAAAGAAAATAAGAATGAGACTTGTCAGTAAGTAGTTCTCCTTCTACACCTACTTACCCCACTAAATACAGTCCTCTTGTTCTTCTTTTAATTCTGGGTAAAAACTTTACCACCATACATACGTAGATATATATATATATATGAGATGTGTGAAGTTAAAGAGTTGACCAAATAATGAAATGGTAATAAATGGGAGTAGGTAGGAGAATGAATGGATGAATTGGGGCAAGTGAGAGGGCAAGTAACATGGTTGGTCTTGTGTAAGCATTATTATGCATTTAAAGCAAAAAGTGTGTTGTTCTTCCTCTCCTCTCTTTCCGGTGAGATTATAATCAACAAGTAAATATCTAAAACAATACTCCTATGCTTGTTACTATGCCTATTTGAATTAATGATTGGAGTTGTTTTTTCAACATTATTAATGGTTTATGAGGTAATTAATTATATGAAAAATGTTTTACCTTGATTTGTATAAACATGATATAATAAACAAGTACAATTATATGGCATATTTTGAAAGGTACTCTTCATTCTTTTTATAAGGTATTTTTTTTTTCATATTTAAGAAATATCAAATATTTTTTCATATATGTTATATTTAATAACGGTAGCGAGGAGGAGTAAAAGTTAATATAATACTGAAGTTTAGAGCAGTTAACAAGAGTAATATTAAAAATATCTTGAATTTCATGGTAAATTAAATTCTTTTAACTGTTTTTATTAATACGTGTGAATTAGTTAGAACTTGAGAGTGATGGATTGAAATCAAAGGGAATATTAAACCATTTAAAAATTAACCATCATTTTTTAACTTCAAAATTGTTTATTTTGAGGGTACACATTAGATATAAAGAAATAAAAGAGAGATGAGACATATTTGAATAGATGAAAATAACTTATATTTTAAATAAAAAGAAGTGAAGTAGTAAAACGGAAACGCTAGAAGCTGCAGGTACTTTGATCCTCCAAGATTCATTTTGGATAATCACTGTTTAGAATTTAGACCATGAGGCTTATTAGTTATGGCTCTTCTAGATGGTTTTGGTGCTTTGTTCAATCTACAAAATGTTTATGCATTAAAATATTTTAAGAAATTTAATTTATAGTAATATTCTCAAGAATAGGAACATTAACATCTTTAGTGAGGGGTGTCCCCAAATTATAATGTGTTTTCAGATGTCTCATTCACATGTCGGTCATGAAGAAAAAAGGAAAGCATTATAATAGAGTTTGTTGTTCAAACACCGACATTAGAGGATCACAATGACGGGATTGTATGCAAATGTTCATCTTTCAAAAGGTCGATATACTCTTCACTAATAAACTATCTTTTTACTGTGACTAAAAAATAAACCATTTTTTAAATATATATATATAATAACAAAATCAATAAGCCAGGGTAAAATTTAAACAATAGACTTGTTTGTCGGAGCGTTTGAAGCCAAATGCACGTTAAACAATTTTTTCCGTAAAACAAGATGATTTTCTCCACATATTTATCCCAACTTACGTAAAAGTATTTCTTTATCGCGTCTTCAAACAGGCACAATAACATAATTCCTCATACGAAGTGATTGAACTTGTATGCCATTGTTAGTATTATTGTGCGCTAAGGTTTTTGATGTATATCCAAGCTTTTATTTCATCACCCACCACATGCTTGTATTTATGACTCTGTTCTTTCAAATTTCAAGTGAGCTGTCCACCCTTTTCCAGAATTGTATAGATTTAAATTACAAAGTTCTTTATTTTTATAATTTTTCTTGGCAAAAAGTTGATGACTTTTACGTTGTTTCCTAGAATGAGTTCTTTTTTTCTGGAATATATAAAATAAAACCATTAATTTTAAAAATACACATCTTATCTTATTCATAAATCAATTCTAGAATGTTTCACACAGGTCAAAGAAAACTTTAAACCACACCAACCCTATTTAAAATTCAACAATTTTTCAACTGTATTCTTATTTAATATAAATAATATTTCATGAAAATCAAACTAACACATAATAAATTGAAGGTGAAATCATACATTCATATAAAAAATTTAAAAATGTGACATATAAATAGGATAAAGAAATTTCGTCCATATGCCCGCAAGAGAGTGGCTTGGCAACCAAGGTTAAAAAAAAGAGGATTGTAGTATAAATTTAATCTAAACAAATCTTGGGCGCTCCTGTACATGTACATGGATATGCTTCAATGCAGCTAAGGTGATGTGACCACCGTGGGCTTCCATAAAAACAAATCTATTTAATAAATTAATTGAAGATAGATTGGGTTGAAGCTGATGGCAATTTCGTCGTCAATCCACCTCACATTTTCCTTTTTTGGCCAATAATAAACATATTGCTTTCATTAGTGGAGTCTTGGGAAAAAAGAAAAACACAATGACCCAAGAACAACCTGATGAAAGCTTGAAAGTGAAGCAGGACAAATACCAGACGGGGCGGAGGCCAATCCAACTTTGGAAACAAGTTACCAAACAAAAGAGAGGAGACCTTAAACAAGTTGAAGCTAACTGATCAACAAACAGAAAAACACACAGAGAAAGAGAGAGAGATGGATAGACGTGTATGCGTATGCAAATGAACATACAACTAGATAAGGAAGGGTCTTTTTGAGACTGCATTATGTCATGGACAGTTATATTGATAATATGGTACAGTATTTAAAATTGCTGAAATGGGTTGAATTGTTGACAGCTGTCAACTTTGACTACTTTTTTCTGCCGATGGACTTGTAGCTCGGTGGCGTACAAGCTCCTATTCTAGATGGGAGATGCAGGTTCAAGCCTCCTTGTAAGCTCTAGTTGTCCATGTCCACCTCTTTAATTCAAGAAAGATTGCTGAAATGCGATAAATGCACCTTTTTTTTTCTAAAACATAAGTATCATCTAATAAGCGTCACTACTGCTCAAGACACTATTGGACAATTAACATGGGCGCCTGTTTTGACAAGCATGCATATACTTGAGTAAATGAGGAAATGCAAGCCCATTCTGAGCCAAACAATCCAATGAGCTTGTTCCTTGAGTACTTGATCGCATAAGGTTTCAAATATATTTGTGAGAGACACAGCATGAAATGCTCTCAATAAGCATCAAATGAGAACTCACTCTCCTTGTTTTCTTAATATACTGTTATAAAATATGAAAACCTCTTCTCTACATGATAGTGGAATTCCATTTTTAAAAGAGAGAAGAAACAAAGAAGCTTAGACTAGCTTAATGATAATTGAATGGATGAGTGACGATGACAGAAAGCAGCAGCTAGCAAGAGATAATAATAGTTAAAGATCAGTATGAGAAGCTAGTGAAGAGAGAGAGAGAGCAAAATCCTTAACCAGCAGAATCAAGCCCTTCAAATCACTGCTTCCCACCTCAAGGCAATCTCTCAACAATCCTCCTTCCACCACCTCCTTCTCCACCGCCTCCACCACTTCCCTCACTATCACCTGTCATCCATTTACATCAACTTACAGCAGCTCATTTCTACTAACAAACCAGATTTAAAGAAAAATATATACCTACCAATTAAACATTGCAAAAATAAGAAATATATATAGTTACTTGCACACTAGCTATTCTGTGTATGATATACATTAAATTCTACGATTTTTTTTTTAAAAAAAAAGAAAACTCAATACCATACAACTAAAGTGGGCACAAAATTATTACATCAATTTCATCATTCACCAAAATAAATAACACAAGTAGATTTTCAAGTGTTCAAAAGTAAAAAAAAAATCATGGGTTAATACTTAATATTTCTTTCGTCTATATAAAATCGCTTTCTCATCATCCAGTGGTTCAGGAAAATACATTTTTAAACGTTATATCTTTAGAATGAATTCAATTTTTAAAAGATAGAACTTATCTAGAGAAAAACATCAAAATGTACTAGTTTATATTTAGATTAAAAGTAAATTATATATATATATATATATATATAAAGTGAATGAATTGAGTTGGAAGGAATCGAGCTCATACCGATTTGCCGAATGCTGTAAGAAGCTTTCCAGAAAGCGACTTGGAAATTCTCACTACATACTTGTAATTCTGTCCGATCCAAGCTGCCCTCGCACCGTCCGATTCCAACCGGCTCAACATGCTCAGTTCCCTCAGCAAATTGTCCATATCGGAAACGGCCCCGAATAGCTCCGTGAACGACAAGCTCCCCCACGCTAAGTTCGTCACGTAGTCCCATCCAGTCGACCAGGCGACCCTCCAGAACCCTAAGCCCATCCCCCTCTCGAGCTTCTCGGCCATGGCTCGAGCTCGCTCAGAGCCGACGACGTCGCCGCGCGAGGCACGGAGGTTGGCGAAACCCGTCATGAGCGAGTGGGCGAGTGATATCAGGTTCCGATACTTGGAAGTTTTGAAGTATTGGGATGGTGCTGGTACTGGTACTGCTACGAGCAGAAGAATGGCGAAGAAGAGTAGGTTTGGGGTCCACCCGACGGTTCTGGACATGGATTAGGGCCTGTGCCACCCTTTGAAGGTGGAGATTAGAGCAAATTTTCAGAGGTGAATCTTGCGTTGCCGGCTGGTTCGGTGGCAAGGCGGGACGATCGAGCATTTTTCTGGTGGTATACACTGGCGGTTAGCGTAACTGACGGGCCCTTCGTCCTTATGAGTGGCTCGTCATTAATGGGCCTTGATTTGGATCATTATGGGCCTATAATATTTTTGCGAACAAATGTGATTACATGTTACAAGGTTGTGTATAAAAAAAAAAGGTTGTGTATTAAAAAAAAATGGAACAAGGTTCTGTCAGAAATGGTTCATCCTTTACAGAAGTGAATCGAAATTCGAATACCCATTGAGAGAAGTATTTACATTTAGTATTTGATAGTATTTTGGGAAAGATCATCCCCATTAGGAGGATACTTATGCTAAGAAAAAAATTTAAAAATTTGAACTCTCTATGAAAATTTAATTACTAACAACAACCTAATTATTCAAAATAATATTACAGCTCCTGTGAAAAATAACTCCATATGCATGACATTTCTGGGAACAGTGACTGAGAGAGTTAGGAAATAAAGTTGACTGAGGGTTTTTAGAATTTCTGAGAATTTACAGTAAATAAAGAAAAAGTTTTTAAATCAGGTTTTTCTGAAGAAACCTGTCTAGTTGGATCTTCTTATTCTTGAATCATGTTTTTCTCCATGGGAATCTTTTGGGTTCAGATAAACAAATTAATTTTTTTCACTTGAAAATGTTAATATTTGAATTTTTTTAATATTTTAAAAGAAGAAAGTGTAAGCAAACCAGTTCTACAGATATGGATTTCAAAATTAATAATATTTCCTAATAATCATAACCGACTTTCAAATAATAAGATCTGATTCTATCTTAATTATAATATATTCATAAATAAAAAATACATGAATTATAGGAATATCCACACCATATATTATATTTTATAACAAATATAATATTATCGATTCCAAATATCCTTTTTCTCATGGCGCCTGAACTATTTTGAACTCTAAGGAGTATACAGAGAATCCACATTGGTTAGTTCAGAATTTGGCATACATTATATATGCAAATCCTCGTTATGAAAAGGGCTTTTGATAACCGTCTATCAGCAACAATGGCGATAAAGAGGATTTTGGTGGCATGCCTGCTACTGTTATTCTTTTCTCCACTGGCTTTCTGCATCGGCAACAACAAGAAGGTGATGCTATTTGATTCAATTTTAATTTGTTTGAAATTAAACTTTCAAACAATCCTTCTTCTCTAATCATAATGTGATTAGTTATTTGATTGTTTCGTGGCTCTCTTTCTTCACAAGACGAAATCATTTAAATTATGGTTGTTGTTAAATATAATGTAATTTTGGGCGCAGAATTGCATAGTGGATTTTGGAGATCATCATAAAGATGTGCAACTTCATGAAGTAGAGAAGATTCATCGTTCCTATCTATGTATTGTGAAAGAAACAGATGAAGAAGCTGAAGCTTCTCACATATACAGTTACAAACACAGCTTCAATGGCCTCGCGGCATCGCTCACCCCCGAAGAAGCCTCCAGATTAGCCAGTAATTAATTTTATTCATTCGATTTATAATCACCTTTAATATCTAATTAATTAAACTAAGCTGCAATTATTAATTGGGACATACAGGAATGAAGGGAGTGGTTTCAGTGAGAGAGAGCAAGATAAGGAAGGCTTACTCTCTCCACACAACGAGGTCATGGAGCTTCCTGGATATGAAGCAGCCTTTCAATAATTCTTCAAGTAACGGAGATGATGATGTCTTATCCAGAGCTAAGTACGGCCAAGATGTTATTGTTGGCATACTTGATACTGGTACGTACCTGATGCCTGCTTGACTAATCATTATTATCTGTAGTAGTGTATTTTACTATTTTATATAAATATGGTTTGAGCTGCTCTTACAAACACACCAAATGTTTGTGTTATGGATAGGTGTGCGGCCAGAATCAAAAAGCTTCAGTGATGAAGGCATGGAGCCTGTTCCTGCTAGATGGAAAGGAATCTGCCAAAATGGAACTGCTTTCAATGAATCTACCTGTAATAGGTATGTATATTCATTAGATACTGTTGTTTCAAAATCTAGATGGCGAATTGTTTGTATGTTTATATCTGCATATATGTATATGCAGAAAGATAATTGGAGCTCGGTATTATCTTAATGGATACCAAGGCGCATTCGGTCCTCTAGACGAATCCCAAGACATCAAATCAGCTCGCGACAAAGACGGCCATGGCACTCACCTCGCCTCCATCATCGCTGGACGCACTGTTCCGAACGTCACTGCCTTAGGGGGCTTCGCCGGCGGCATCGCCAGGGGCGGAGCCCCACTGGCCCGCCTCGCCGTCTATAAGGTATGCTGGATTTGGCCAGGCAGTTCTTACGAGGCAGGGAATTACTGTGACGACCTGGACATAACCAAGGCCTTCGACGACGCCATTGGAGACGGCGTCGATGTTATAAGCTTCTCCTTTGGTTTCGATGATGCTCAGAATTTTGCACGAGACAAGAGCGCGATCGGATCCTTGCACGCGTTGAAGAAGAACATCGTGGTGGTTTCTAGTGCCGGCAATGCTGGACCTGATGCTCAAACTGTGACCAATGTCGCTCCTTGGCTCATCACAGTCGGTGCTAGTCACATCGATCGTTCGTTCCCGGCTCCTATTGTTCTTGCCGACGGGACAGTAATTCAGGTGATGTGTAACAGTTCTTTTCTCTGTTTGGCTTCTGCTGACATGAATTGAATGTTCTTATTCATATCAGTGTTACGTTACATATATATTACCAGGGACAATCCATCACTCCAGTGCAAATGAACAACAGCTTTCACAGCTTGGTGTTGGCCAGCGATGTTGAAAAACCAACTGTTTTTGAAACAGATTCAGGGTGATTCTTCAATAACACTGATGATTGTGTAAATTCGGTTATGATATGATGAATTTGAACTGATGAGACAAATATATATGAGGCTCGCAGGTATTGTCTGGACGGTACCCTTGATGAAGAGAAGGTGAAAGGGAAGATCGTGGTGTGCCTTCGGGGGGAAGGTACTCCATTACATCAAGGCTTGGAGGTTCGAAACAATGGCGGGGTTGGTTTCATTCTTGGGAATGATCCTGATAATGGCAATGATATTTTCTGCGAGTCGAATCAGATCCCATCCGCTGGTGTTGCTTTTGAGGATACCAAAAAACTCATCCATTACATCAGAACCACCAAGGACCCCAAGGCTCGTATTCTTCCTGGCCACACATCCTTAAATTCTAAACCAGCACCCTCCGTCACCTCCTTCTCCGGCAGGGGACCAAATCCCCTTGACGTTAACTTCATCAAGGTATAACCTCTCTTTCTCTCCCCATATATATATAGTACATATACATAGGTGCATGTTGAGCTGTGAGGACTAATTAGTGATGTGATGATTAATGGCAGCCTGACATAATAGCTCCAGGAAGTGAGATATTGGGAGCTTGGTCGCCAAAGGATGGGCCCACAAGAAATAGTAAGGGCGGCGATCAGAGGCAGGCAGACTACAACATAATGTCCGGAACTTCAGTGGCCACTCCTCATGTTGCCGCCGCAGCCGTTCTCCTCAAAGCCATCCACCCTACTTGGAGTGCAGCTGCCATTAAATCTGCCCTCATGACCACTGGTAATTAACTCACTCTCATCCATCTCCAACAATCACATTTATGAGTGTGTGTATGCAGGGATATATATATACACACTACTTGATTCCCTAACAACCACTTAATTGATTTTGTTCGTTTAAAGAAGTTAAATAAATTATTTAATTTTGATTGGTTGCATCAGCCTCGACGATGGACAACACGGGGAATTTGATAACGGATCAAGATGGAAAACCTGCGACGCCATTTGCAATGGGATCAGGCCACCTGCAACCTGTGAAAGCAGCAGATCCAGGACTGGTCTATAATGCCTCGTACGAGGATTACGTTCTTTATACATGTGGCCTTGGACTAACACAAGCCATGAATATGCCGTACAAGTGCCCAGCTTCAGTGCCCGAACCAGTCAGCCTCAACCACCCATCCATGCAAATCCACAAGCTCAATGGAACCAAGACCGTTACCAGAAGAGTCACCAACGTTGGACGCAGCAATTCCACTTACACTTTTAGTTCCAATGCACCCAAGGAATACACAATCACTGCCTCTCCCAACGTTCTCAGGTTTGATCATCTTGGCCAGGAATTGAGCTTCGACATCACCATCACGGTTGTTAGCTGGAATTTCCCCAACAATTATGATCCAGATTTTTACTATTTTGGATCCTACACTTGGACTGATCAAGAGTTTGTCGTCAGAAGCCCTGTCGCTGTGTCTTTCCCCTAAAGTTTTTATCTTTTGGGATAGTAAATATTTATTTACATTTATTAGGTGCATTTATCTAGCTATTTCATGTTTTTTATTTTCGGTCTTTGAATTGGTAGAGGGTTGCCATTCAGAACTACGATTGTGCTCTACTAAATCATTGACGTTAAAATTATTAGCTGTAATAAGCCGTTGTTCGCCTATATATAAAATTTATTAATAGTTTCAATGGCTTTCCTCTGCAAGTCAACTCAATCAATTGACATAAATGTCGAGGCAAAACTGAATATGTATGCTTCCAAACGATGAACTGATGATGGATAATAGAAGTTAAGCATGCTTGAACAACTTCATGCTCAGCCCATGACAGAAAACCGCAACAACTACAATAGGAAGAGTCAATGGCACCAAGAAGCAGTAATATATGATCTAAAATTTAAAAAGAAAAAAAAGAAATCTGGAATGGTAGTAGCAGCATCATTATTATCAACAGCAACAAGGATCAAGTTATATATTTGGACCAGTAAAGGTATAACATTTCACTAGTTGAAAAAACTGCCCTGCTACTGGGAGTCAGAGCAACTGATATTTTCACAATTTGAGGACTAATTTATTCTGATGCTTACTTGACTAGATTAGAAGTGTTCCATTTGTGAACTTTTTGTCATTCAGAATGAACTATGGAAATGCTTGATTGGGCGTTGATGAACATGAACAAGAACCCTAGGTAGATCCCCATACTTAAGCTCATTTCTAACAAGCAAGTAGTAGGACTCTCCTGATATCCTTTTACAACATGTTTCTCTCTAAAAATACACACCATAGACACCTTTATAGTTCTGCCCCAGAGCTGACTTCCTGAAATCTTAAGCATTTGCTTCCTCTGCCCTCAAAGCTAAGAGATTTAACAAACGATTTTATAAATTGTTGCCCAAAAATTGACCCATGCCGTGACATCTACAAGCTTAAAATGGCAAGGATGAAACTTGAGCCAAGCCATTTCCCATAATCAAAATATTACTGTATAACAATCTGTATCAATATGAAACAGAGATAGAGATAGTCAAACTGGTCATCTGGCAGCATCAATAATAAAACTGTATATCAAATACCCTGACGGTACATTAAGTTAAGAAAGAAAGAGTCAAGTATGGAACATAATTCAATGTTGATTTCCTATGATTAGCAGTCGTTTTGCATCGCTACATTCAAAGGAGGGAGAAGCTTGGAAATAATTGCAGCAAGGAATAAAGAGCCAAGGGATATGCAAATGCGTCCCCAAAATGTATTCTCTTCAGATGAAATCATTTGACAAAATGCACTCTCTCACAGCACACCAACCTCGAACAAAACCTTTAAGAGATTTGATTCGTCAATTTACCAACTAACAAAAGACACCATTTTCAACCCTACAAGAGTATTTGGGAAAATTTCAGTTTGAACAGGCAGTGTAGAGAAATGAACGCAGGCCGCGAGTTCACAGACCCAAGAAAGACGAAGGCAGAACGCACCGTTGCATTTCCTTCGAGATTGACGTACGTTTCTACTTTGTAGGATCGAAAATTGTGTTTAGTCTGCTTAATTGGCTCAGCGATTCCTTCGAGATTAAAACCTCATGTTATTTGAGGTCGCAACATGATCAACTATAGCTTGAAGAATCTCTCAACATTAAATGGTGGGGGACGAACGTTCAACCAAAACTGTACACGATAACACAAGTAAGAAGAAAAAAAGTAGAGCATATCAATGAACCAGAGGATTCCACAGAGGGCATGCGTTAATTTAATTAGTTTATATTGAAGTTACAATACAGCTAGCAAGTTATATGAAAAGATCGTTAACAGTGTTGGAATCCCGGAACAGCGTGCTTGTTTTGTTTCAAAGTATGCATAAATTATTAATTATATACAGCAATATATGGAACCACAACCAGACATGTAATGTTTGAGTTAAATGAGTTGAACCTATAGCTTAGGCACAGGGTAGCAGAAGTAAGTACCTGAATAATATACATAGCAACCTAGCTGGTTCTACATTTGATTTAAAATTAACTGCACATCTCATATTTTACAGATGATTAGCTATGCGCTGCATCTGGGAACTGAGAAAATTGGGTCATAGGATTCTGTCGAGGGGACCATTTCTGAGGAACATGGTCCTAATTGGATCGGAGCCCCTCAAATTATTACCCTGTAGGTTTCACCTGGGTTCAAAAACAATTCAAATATTTAATACATTTGCTCACTACTGCACTTTAATGCCCCAGAAGCCTAAAAATTAAACCTCTGCTTGCTTGCATCTGATGAAGCAGCATAAACTACTCCACATATCTGTCCACTCTACCATTGCAATACAAACTAGATCTTACATTTAATATCTGGAATTGGTATATTGCAATTCTGTGTGGTTCTAGGGAAGTTAATTGTGCTTGGATTAATGTAGGATTGCCATACTTATGAATACAATATGCCTCAATTTCTGCCAAAATGAATAAACGAATTAGCACAGTAAAAACTACTTGTTCGGCTTAGAAAAATTGTCTCCATTTACGCATAAGTATCTTTATAACGTCAGCCACACATGGCTACAGTGGTTTTGGATCATTTAGAACTTAGAAGCATATACTCTATATATATATATATATATATGGTGCAATAGTAATAAACCCACTGGATTGGCCGAGGAAGAGGAGGAGATAGACAGGGATTGGTACGTTATTTGTAGGAAAGAGGTAGCTATTGGGGAATCTAGAAAGCATAAACCCACTGGATTGGCCGGACTCTATAGGAATGAATGAATTATCAGTTGGCCGGAGGGAGGGAGAGACGAAAAGGGGATAAGTTAAATATCGTTTTCATGAATTGAAACAAGTAATTAAGAAGGGACACAAATAATGAAAACTTTGGTACAGTATTAATTAATAGAATTAGGTCCTGTCATTCTCACCAAAAAAAAACCCCTGCCTCTTTCAACCCCACACGTAATTCCTACTTTTTTTAAGGAAAAATAAAAATAAAAATCCATTCTTTTTTTCCATCTCCGTTGGGTAACACAAACCCAGTTTAAAATTAATAGATCGAAAGCATGGAAGTTGGGGAAGAACTAATTTAGTAGTGCTGTTGCGTTTGTAGGATACGAGTTAATTGTGGCAGAGAAATATCATGACGTAAGAATTAAGGAACGTGCACATGCATGATTGAGAAACATAGATACCATACTGAGTTCAAGAGATTATTAAAAGGAACGAGCTTGAGTGATCACAGGTAACTGAATTTAAGCAAACGAAACAACTCAAACAAGTTAAGAAACGATCACGAGAGAGAGAGAGAGAGAGAGAGAGAGAGAGAGAGAGAGAGAGAGACTTGCACGAAAGCAACGGTGGGAACGTGGCGCCAAGCGCAAGATTCCCTCCCTGGCTCCACTGAAGTCACCACCCCACGTGGGCAATCACTATTGGTTTGTCGTTTTCCGAGCTTCGAGCCAAGCTACGGATAAGGATTAGGGAGAGTGAAGATTTTAGTAGTAGTATTTAATAAATGCCTTGGGAAACTCGGCATATGGCCAAAACAACCTCTCAAGCATACAATTTTTTTTTTTTTGATAAAACAAACGTCTCAAGCATACAATTAATTAATCATTATTGGATCACCAAAAATAAAAAAGAAATTAATCATTATTGTGTTTAAAGTACGCAAATAATTAGTTAATTAAAGCTAATCATGCCAGTGCCTTACCCGGCGATTCTAAGAAGATCGCGCCATGCGGATTAAGAGGCGTGGGAGGCGTCTAGCTAGACCTAGTGAAGCCAGATATACCTCTTCTCCAGCACGTTTCCGACATTGAATCTGTTTGAAAATATGGTGAAGAGATGATTTTACTATTTATGAAATAAATGTATGAAGAAAATTACCTCTACATGCATGGGAAAATTTTAAGTGAGAATATTGCAGGTTCGCAAAGTAATGGCAAGTTTCTTTGACCACAGGAGGGGGTATATCTCGTGAGAGATATTTACGTAACTTTCTAGATTCCATTAGTAACCATTCAAGTTGTTTTGGCCATACAAACAAATTCTTGAATAAATTAAACTATCCGTGTGATTGAGATACATTGAACATGTGATTCTGAGGGAATTCATTTATCCATACGTATGTACGAGTTCTAAATTCACTACTAGAAAAAACAGTTTTAACGAAGGAATTAACGACGGAAAAATCAGCTTTAGCGACGGAAAAAACAGATTTAGCGACGAAAAAAATCCGTCGCTAAAACGAGGGTCGCTAAATTTAGCGACGGAATTGTCAAATTTAGCGACGGATTTTTTAGCGACGGAATTAGCGACGGATATTTCCGTCGCTAAATTAGCGACGAAAATATCCCTCGCTAAATCCGTCTCTAATTAGCGAGGGAATTAGTGACGGAAATTCTCCGTCGCTAAATTAGCGACAGATTTAGCGACGAAATTTTCCGTCGCTAAATTTTCTTTTCCCTCGCTAATTCCGTCGCTAAATTTTCAATTTCTGTCGCTAAATTTTCTTTTCCCTCGCTAATTCCGTCGCTAAATTTCCATTTTCTGTCGCTAAATTTTCCTTTTCCCTCGCTAATTAAAATATTATACCTTACTTTTCCGTCATTAAATTTCCTTTTTCCCTCACTAATTAGAATATCTTACTTTTCCGTCGCTAAATGTGTTATATTCCATCGCTAAATGGGCAATTATGTGTATTTAGCATCACTATATTTGACAATTTTATCGCTAAATCTGTCGCAATTTTAAATATGAATCAA
>JANTPZ010092488.1:0-11970 GCA_025593235.1 Vachellia pachyceras
GTAAATATTAGGAACATCAATCTGAGCACTTTCGCTTTTGAGATGGTGAAATATATGATACATTTAACTACAATCCCTAACAGAATCATCATGAGTTTTGGAATTAGTTGAGAATCTCCAGAATCCTTCACGTTGCTAGCCTACAGCAATACCATGATTTCATAGTTCGGTATCTCGAGTTTTCCATTAATACCAATTCAGATGGAACAAGTTTTGTTGTCCTTTCGTCCAGTTTATGGCAAACTTATATGGTACAACTCTGCATCTACACATACAATACCTTGTTCTAATGCCTTTTGTGTTATCCTCTGTTTCTCCCTTGCGCAATGCCAGAGTTGATGGTTTCAGGCCTTTCTTTGCAATATCAATTATGCTTTCACATTGTTCTGCAGTCGCAAATTTCGGAAAATATAGAGCACGCGGTTTCCAGCTCAAGACCTAAGGAACACAAGCACGAGATACTTTATTTTAGAATCAATACAGACGAACTACTTCCACGTCAAGAAAGACCATTACTCGTCCATTAATGACTCTAGTTGTTGAAGTCAATTATCCATTAGAAATAGTTAGGAGATTTCTGCTCTTGCACATTAACATCTATGAAACCAAATACTAATTTGAATTAACCAAATACAGGATCATCTGAAGTTCCGAACACTTTGAAACAAGCACTTTTACCAGTACGAAATAATAAAAAGCTGCACCGTCTCAGCACATGATATTCAGATGTTAACTAATCCAGCATTTAAACATTTCAGTTAAAATGATTGAGAACGCTTGATGAACATAATTGCGCACCTGGAAAGGAATCGAGGTAAGAGAATCATCACCGGACTCTCCAGCAGGTAACAAATAATCATCGGTCTCCCCCGCTGTCGATTCAAGCAACCTCGGTCTCGGCCTAACGCCATACAGATCTTCCTGCCAATGCTCATTGACCGGTATCTCAGATATATTCCAAACGTGTGTGTGTGTGTGAGAGAGAGAGAGAGAGATAGAGAGTCATAGAAAGGCATAAGAAAAGTATGACTATGATTTAGAAGATAGACCTTAGAATGAGAGAAGAGACTAGAGCCGAAGAATCCAGCGAGAAAGAAGAAGATGCATATGAGGAAAACAGAAGGCAAGGCGAACTTCTTCGTCCTCCAGCTCCAGTTTCCTTTTACTGGTTTCGCCTTCATCCGGATTCTGGAGAGTTCTCCTTCTACGAAATTCAAATGCAGAAGTAAGTTCGGTTTGCTCCTTTGCTCCAACGAAGATCCAGGTGGTTAATGGTTTCCTGATGAACTGAGTCAAATGAATTCCAGTGTATATCTTTCACTGGATGAACGCATTCAGACACCGATGACTGACGCTCTGACTTTGAATGTGGTGCTGTGAAATTTTCTTTGCCCAGCAATGGATTCCCGCAAGACGAGACAAGCCTCGCTGTGGCTTTTATTCGTTGGACTTGGACAACTAGACCCCAGCCAAACGCTCTTTCTCGAATCACATTTCCCAGCCCTTTTTAGGCTGGTTTGGATGTTAGGTTTAAAATCTAGGTTTCACAGATTTTGAAGTAAAACCTAGATTTTGAAATGTGATTTATGTTTGGGAAGTTATAGCTTTTACAGATTTCGACTTTCAAAACCAGAATCCAAAGAAGATACATTCATTTTTTTTTTTTACCAACAGATACATTCATTCATGTATCACACAAGGCGCATTAATCAAATCATTTATTTTATAGTCATAAACTCATATGACTTTTGTAAATTTTTATAAAGTTGTGATAATTGTAAATTGTATATATTAGTGGGTTTTTAGATTTCATGAAACCCACATGATCTAAGTAATTTTGTAAAAAAATACATATTTTATAACCCATCAGGTTGCCTGTTCGCCAGTCAATGATGTGGAAGTTTGTTTTTGACTATATATATTTTTTCATCTGAACCGATGTAATCAGGTTATTGAGAACTCATCTATCACAGTGGCCAATTAAAAATTAGTGAGAAGGGCCAGCCATGCTTCTATTATTTTCGTTGATGCTGATTTATAGATTTCGTTGGCTACAACTTGAAGTGCTTTATCTTGTAAATCCATAAATGGTGCATGCTTTTAAAAGTTTGAAGTCTTTTTTGAACTATTCATATGCAGAGGAAGATGGCAGGCCATGCAATGAACATAATTTTTTTCAGCATTAAACCTATTTTTTTATATAGTTTACTTTGAATTGTGTTTTGATTCATAAAGTTCAAAAATGATTGTTTTTAGTCCATCAAATTTATTCTATCTAAAATTGTTAGTTCATATTATTTTAAAAGATCACTTTACTTTTAATCAATTTTGATTTTGATTCCCACACTTTGAACGTATTTTTGGTTTTTGTTCTATATTTTGAAATGAATTTGTTTCAGTCTCTAAACTTAACGGTATTAATTAATACTTTTAAATATTTAAGTTTTTATGAAATTGTAGGAACAAAAACATATGTTCAAAAATTCAGGAACCAAAACCAAAAAAAATACAAAATACAAAATTAAAAAACAAAGAAATAAGTTTAAAACTACAAAGATTTGTCATACATGAATTGTTTCCGTGCTATTTCATCAAATTGTTAAACCATTTAAACATAATTAACGGAGCCAATAACAAATAAAAAAATTTATAATGTTAATATCATATTTAGATTTTTTTTAAACTGTAGGGACTAACAGCTTTAAACCTAGTAAACTTAAGAGAATACAACTATCACTTTTAAATTTTATAAATCAAAACTTAAATTAAGATAAATTGTAGAAATTAAAAGTAGCTTTTAACTTTTTTTTTAAGTAAAGGGAAAGCTCAGTTTGAAAAAACACATGCAAGCTTACAGAACATAGAAAATTGTATGTTTAGGGGGTGATTTATAAATATGATAAATAAAATATTCACTTAATCCTGTAAATAAATAGCATCGCAGTTCTGTTCGTAGATTAACACCGTGGAATTGCTCTCCAGATATTTGTTTGATGCTCGTTCCAATCGCGTGCAAGCAACTCAAACAACGTTCTATTTTTTTTTATAAACCATCAATATGGGTATCTTGAATTCATTGTCCGCCCCACACTAATCTGAACCCTGTGAGAAGACTTTACGATGGTAGCAAGGTACCAATGGAGCAACTTGTTGTGTTAATTATCGCGATTGCTAGTAATAACCCTTACTAACTCTACTAAACATCTATTGCTACACTGTTCCATTTTGCGTGCACGGGAACAAGCCGCCACGTTGTTTTGGTGAACATACCCCCTTCCCTCCACGACCCAAAAGGTAATTCTCTGTCTAATCACGTAATTAAAACAAAATAAAAAAAAGGCCGTAATACGTTTTAGATCGGATAATATGAGTGCAAAGCCCATCAGATGAACGGCAAATAAGAAGCCCACGTGGATGGATTGTCCCCACAACGAATTGGGAAAATGTACAAAATTTTTATTTCGTTGTTGCTGTTGTTCTCCTCCACGTAAATTATGTGGTCCCAAAAGGATCCCTCTACAACCATCGCTTATGAACTTGTGAGCTTAACATCGTGAATTGAATGAGATTTGGTGCCAGAACGCAACCCTGCGAAACCTTCGATAGCTGAAAGCTCCATAAAAGTAAATGCTCAGGCTAAATGTTTACTGCCCTTTACTACCGAGTGCGAGGCAAGTCAGACCAGGAAGCAACTATGGGTCCTTGATCATCCAGAATCGCAGAGCTTCAAGACTATCTCAGTTGATATACATAAAGGCCATTAAAGACGAGATGGATGGAGAAACAAGCAGGTCTCCAGGACGTAGCTGGGATCCTGGGTTGGAAATTGAGGTCCCTTTCGAGCAGAGGCCGGTATGTGTATGTATATATAGAAGTGGGAACTCTCCTTTTTCCCCCCTACATTTAAAGAGAAATATAGAATTTGTTTTATATACATGTCATAAATTTCATTGTGGCTCCAACCCTTCTTCTTGAACAACCAAGCCAGCCATGTTCCTTTCCGGATATGTAGTGCATGTGAAGCTGAAAATTTCAATCCCCAGGACCAGAGCTTTCCGTTGTTTATAAAAGATCAAATCGATGGCCGCCAATAGAACAAAATGACGAAAGAGCAAGTCGATGTGCTAAAACTATTTTCAATATCACAATGAAAGCGATGCTCTCCACTGTCTGTGTAACAGGTAAATGAGTATTCATCTCTGAAGGACGGTGTGCTGTATTCATGGGGCGAACTGGGACCGGGTTCCTTCTTCGTTCGCCTAGGAGGGCTCTGGTTACTTGTGTTCACGGTTCTTGGAGCGCCAATAGCTGCTGCGAGCTTTAATCCTTCTAAAGTAAGGAAGAAGCCAAGATTGTATGGAACTGGCTGTTGTGAAATTAGTTGAAAAAATATTTCTTTTTTTTTTTAATGAAGATATTCATGTCAAAATGTGCATTCCTTGAGCCGGTATATATGTTTTATAACCGTGCAGGATCCTGTAAGATTCATACTGGCTGCTGGAACTGGAACACTCTTCATTGTATCATTGATTGTCTTGAGGATTTACCTGGTAAGTTCTAATCCTCGCAACACTTTTGTGCATTGCCAAGGCCAACAAATGACTGAACTATTTCAGAGTGGTTACTTTCAGTTGCAATATGATCAAATTCAAACATCACATACGGACTATACCAACTTGTGATGGTGGAAGAATCGTGAAATCAGAGCTTAGACTTGCTAACCGGAGGAATAAAAGTAGAATCTCTGGCAGTCGAAGTACACATCGTATTTAATGTTGCTAAATTATAATTTAACAAATTCTTCATCCTAAAAAGTAATGACTTCACAGTTCACAATACAGACCATAGCTGATATATAAGGTGGTTGTAGCTGAACTCTCACGCTTTATCATCTTTACCAATGTCCCGATTATTGAATTAACATTGCAGGGGTGGAGTTATGTTGGTGACCGACTTCTCTCAGCGGTCATTCCTTATGAAGAAAGTGGATGGTATGATGGACAGATGTGGGTGAAGCCGCCTGAGGTATGGTATCTCTCTGCAATTGCTTATAAACCAACTTCGTTGACAAGGGCATAAGAAAAGGCTAAACTTAGAGTGGGATCTGATGATATATTATAGTTAAAGGGAAACGAAATTATTTTGGTTATTTCTTACATAAAACTAAACATTTACTCATAATTAGTATATATTTCTTGATTGATCAGCACATGCTTTAAACCAAGGAAAAAGGAACGAAGCGAGGAAGTACATCTAGCTATATATCTCTCTGCACATGCTTTAGTCTACATTCTATAGACCTCTTAATAATTTCATTATATCAAGTTACATGACACCAACAGGAAGCAGCACTACGTACGTCATTTTTCTCATTTCAAGCTTAGTACACTGAAAACTTGTCTAACCCTTCTCTGTAGATCCTGGCTCGTGATAGACTGTTGGGCTCTTACAAGGTACCAATCCTTGAATTTTTCATGGCATTTAGTTATTACGCACAAAGATTTTGTATGTATGCCTGAAAAGCTATGTGCTAAAATAGATATTTTACAGCTCCGGCCAAAAAGGAAAAAACTCTGGGTTACAGCGTGCTTCAAAAATACATTTATACTCGCATTGGCGTCCACAAATATTACCAACTTCGTGCATGTAGTGCGATAGGGAAATGCATTTTTGAGGAGGATGTGGGGAAGCTTTTTTGAATATAAATTGTTACAGAGGAAAAGTTTCTATATCTACTAGGGACTTGATATTCCATGTCTACAGGTTAAACCAGTCATCAAACAACTGAAGCAAACGTTAGTAGGGATAGGAGCATTACTTGTTACTGGAGTCACGTTGTTTATCTTTGCTACACCAGTGGAAAACTTAATACAGACCTCCTTTGCCACAAAGAAAGATACATCAAGTGCTCAAGCTCCAAAAGTCAGTACAAAGCTCAACTTAAGGTAAAGAAAGACAAATGAAGATCCTGATCCTGTAGTATACTTCAGCTTATTTTTAATGTGCCTGTGACAATTGTCTGGTAACTGTTGTAGAAAAGAGGAGTTGCTGAAACTGCCAGTAGATGTGATAGCTGATGATGATCTAGCAGCTGCTGCCGCTGAGGCTGCTGATGGAAGACCCGTCTACTGTAGGGATAGGTTTTATCGAGCATTGGCAGGTGGCCAGTACTGCAAATGGGAGGATCTACTCAAGTAAAGCAAAAGATAAAATGCACATAAACTCAATTTGTTAAAGGCAGCTTTCAATTAGCAGAGGCTTGAATGCCACAAAGTTTCATTCCATTAGTTAATGAAAACATTTAAGGCGTTTGATAGATTATAAATGCAAGCATATGCTGAAATAGAAAGTGAGGAAACTTGAGAAAATGTCAGTGCCCAATTTTGCAATTACAGGGGTCAATGATTGTCATATTGACTACTTGTAAATTAAGTCGATGCAGGGGGGAAGACATGCATGCTTCATTTAAAAGGAAAAATGTGAACAAGAAAACTAGAAAAGCAAAAGCGGATAGATCATGACTGTAAAGTCAGATCCGCCTATAGGGACATCATCTACATAAGCATGAGAAGCATATATTTAATTTACTAGGGTGTCATTCCGGCTAATAAAATTGCTGAACATGTTTACCTTCCATTTGCACTGACGTTCTTCATCAAGATTTCCAGACAATAATTGCAGAGATTATTTTTTTCAGAAAAATCAACGCCAGTGCAACCTGGCTTAGTTCATTAGATCCTGGCTTAGTTCATTAGATCCTGACACATTAAAGCAGCACTAGCAGGTAATCCTTTGACCCTATTCATGTATTTGACCAAAACAAAAAAGTGAAAAACTGATGCGTCTAATGAGTTGCCTATCAGAGGACTTAGAGTCTCCTGCTGAAGAGTCATTTTTTAAACATTGACAACAGAACACAGCATCTATGCCGCTTCACAAGCCAACTCTTCTGGAACCACTAAAACATTAGTAGTGAATTCATTAACCCATCCAAAGTGATCTAGAAATCAATTCGTTGCCAAAGCAACAGGTTTCTTCATTACCTAAGCTTTTTGCACCAATGAAGGATTCTAAACAGTTGCCCTTCCACAGCTTTCGTAAATTTTTGTTTTCTTACTATGGCATATTCAAGATCAAGTGTCCTATCTGCAAGAGCAAGCTGTGGATAGTAGTAAGATATTTGACATCCTTTACAGAACAATTGAAACGGGTACTAATTTTACTACCTCAAATTACAATAAGAAACTTATTGGTGCCAGGTATTTTGCAAATGGCTATGAAGCCGCAATGGGTCCAATCAACGAAACTCAGGAGTCTAAATCGCCTCGAGACGATGGTGGCCATGGAATCCACACTGCAACAACAACTGCAAGTTCGGCGGTTAAATATGCAAACTTACTTGGCTACGCGTCAGGGACGGCGCGTGGTATGGCTATGCACGCCAGAGTAGCTGCCTACAAGGTTTGCTGGATTGGAGGTTGCTTCAGTTCTGATATATTGGCTCCTATAGACAAGGCCATCGACGACAACGTCGACGTGCTTTCTTTATTGCTCGGAGGTGGAAGAGCCGATTATTACCAGGACAGTATAGCGATTGGAGCTTTTGCGGCAATGGAAAAAGGGATTTTAATCTCTTGTTCTGCAGGAAATGGTGGTCCTAGTCCGTCTAGTCTTTCCACTGTAGCGCCATGGATTACCACTGTAGGAGGTGGCGCACTGGATCGAGACTTTGATGGTAGGCTCATGGATTTCAACATCACATCAGGCACGTCCATATCCTGTCCTCACGTGAGCGGGCTAGCTGCTTTGATCAAGGTGGCTCACCCCGACTGGATCCCGGCCATGATTCGATCGGCGTTAATGACCACTGCTTACAAGAACGGTGATAAATTAGTAGATGGTGCTACAGGAAAGCCATCGACACTGTTTGATCATGGCACTGGACACGTGGATCCAGTCCCAGCCCTTAATCCACCACTTGTGTATGATTTGGCGGTGGATGATTATCTGGGCTCCCTCTGAGCGTTGAACTACACAGACGCACAAATCAACACAGTGGCGAGAAGAAAATTCCAGTGCGACGCAACCAAACAATGTGAACGACCTCAACCCTCCCTTTGCTGTGGTATTTAAATCGGGCTGTGGGAACAATGTAGATAAGCACACGCGGACTCTCGTGAACGTGGGGGCAGCCGGAACTTACAATGCCTCTGTGACGTCGGACGTCTCGTCCGTGGAGAACTCAGTAGAGCCCGAAGTGCTTAGTTTCAAGGAAAACGAGAAGAAATCTTATAGGTATAACATTCACAGCTTTAGGTTCACCAGCGAAGAGCCGAAATGCGTTTGGTCGCCTTGCATATGGTCCTATGGGAAGCGCAATTTTGCAAGCCCAATCTCATTTAGCTGGGGAAGCTGGCTAGGAAGGAGAAGGTTGATCACTGGTCTGCTTTGTGTTAATTGTTTTATAAGTACCCCGATGGAAATTTGTCAACATATATGTGAGATTCCGAGAAGACGTGTCCAAGTCGGGATAATACAGATAGATTCCTAAACGGTGCGAACACAAAAATTAAGAAAGATACATTATAATCCAGAGTATTGGTCAGTGAGAGACATCACTCAAAAAAAAAAAACAAGGAAACGCAACGCAACGCAACACGTGGAGCGTAGAAGATTCGAGACGGGAGACAGAGTGGGCTTATTGTTTGAGTGGACGGGAGCGAAGAGCTTACAAAATTTGCCACGCACCATTCGGAAGTCCCTCCTGAAGCGCCACGTGGGCAAAGACATGCAGAGAAGCGAGAGAATGGCCTGTATATAAGCACGAAGAATGAGGAGGAGGAAGACCACGTACGAAGAAGGAAAACGATGGAGAAGCAACAAGACAGGAAGGGAAATGCAAAAGAGGAAACAGGGGATCGAGGGTTTGAAGGGCTTCCCATGCAGGAGAGTCCGTACGTGAAATACAAGGACCTTGAGGATTATAAGCAACAGGGTTATGGCGCTGAAGGCCATCTCCAACCACAGCCTGGTCGAGGAGCTGGTGCTACTGACGCCCCCACTCTCTCTGGTTCTGCTGTTTCCTCTGAGGCTGAATCCAAAGTCGTCGATTTCATTAATCGCCATGGAACTCAATGATTGAGCTTCTTTATTTTTCTTTGTTTATATAACAAACAGTTTCTGCTCCCTCCCTTTTTAAATCTTGGTCACTTCTTGTGATTTGTTAGGTTTCACTTTTATAATTTGCTTTCACCATCTTTCATTCCCTATATGACGAAGCGCATGCCTACAATAAAAGCATCTTTCAGATTTAGTCAGCTCTCGCATTGTATATTTATGCATCCAAAAATCTTACCCTGGATCTTCGACTTTTGACATGCTCGTCTTTAATCCAAGCATCCTTCTTTTTCTGTCTTGATCAGTTCATACCCATTGTCAATCCACATTACTTCGATCGAATTACATGTTATTTGACTACTGACAGCTATTATTCTCAAGAATTAGCCAACCTTATTTCATTTGCTAACACAAAAGCCAGGCAAATTTTGGATTTGGATCCCTTGAAAGTAAATTCTATCCCATCTGTCGCTGAATTCGTCTCCTATATATATCTTGCACGAGATCAAATTATAAGCCTATAACAACATATTTCAAGCTGCACCGACCAGATGCTACTTTAAATTTTTAACCGGCCAATCTGGTTGGGCATTTTGGAATGTTCAACTCAACAATTGGGTGTGGTTTTCAGACGAAAGTAACCGGATTTGGGTGGGTTCTGGCTTTATCCACACATTCTTCAGTGGGACATGGGGAGAGAGAGTATGGGATGAGTGAGAGATGACGACAAAAAACAAAAAAGAGAAGAAAGAGTGATAAATTTGGTCTTTGCAGCTCGCAAATAGAATTATTTGGTTTTTGGAACTAAATTTTATTTTAAAGCCTTTTTTTCTAAATATTATTCTATCTAGACCCTTCAATATAATCCTTCTTTGTATAACATAGATAGGATCTTACTTTTGAGAAGATAAGGAGATTTTAGAAAATGGATAGGCATGCAACGTGAGTGCCACATTTTATTAATTTATTAACACCCATTCTTAATTATTGATATCGACAACGATAACACACTGATGATTTGCGGCCAAAGCATACTCCGGAAAAGTAAAGTTTCAAACCAAAATGGAAGAAAATAATAGGATTTCTCTATGAACACCTTTTACATTATGGTGGATGGAGGTTCAGGTGGATTGAATTTTTTTATTGCTGTTATTATTATTTTTTACTGAAGGAAATATTATTTTCACTGAGAGATACAGACGTTATCTTATTATTTTAACCCTTTATCTTTTTGCGAGAATAGTGATTAGCATCATAGATAAAAATTGGGTATAAAAATGCACTGAATTTTTGTTTATTGTACATTTTTTATCTAATTTTTATTAAGAGTGCTGACAGTTTTTTTTGGATAAAGGGTAATTTTTATATTTACCCTATCATCCTTCACTTGGCATCTGGTCGGTCTGCGAGTTTGCCCGATAGCCGTACTACAATTTTTACGTGGCTAACACACAAATGCGGTAGGCTGTGATACTTGCAGTCTTGCATATTTATTCACACTCGTGCCTTTAAAATCTCGAGGGATACAAGTTCAAAGGAATCACACATGCCTTTGTCAGATCGTTCACATTTTATAATTTTCTGACAGATTCATATTTTTTATTATATAAAAATAAAAAAGGTTCAAATTCAAATTCTCTACTTATATCCTTTCTGACATTAAATATCAGAAGAGTTAGCTCTTACTAGTTACTCCACATCCATAAATTACAATTTTTTTAATAGAAGTTGGTAATCCATTAATTAAATTACAAGTTACAACGATCTAAGGGGATATAAAATCTCCTGCAATCACCGTCTACTGCGAGGAATGCAGTGATTTATCAAAGAGACAAAAATTTTTAAAGAAATCATGTGCTTGTTTGGTAACGTTTGGCTTGTAACCATAAGCACGTTCAACAGTATTTTTCCGCAAAACGAGACAATCTCCTCCACATTTTTGCCTTGGCTTGTGTGAATAAACCTATAAGCACTTCTCCACCGTTTTGCCAAACAAACCCCATGAGTCATATGGGCTAAAATGTCCGTATGTTATCTCTTGATATATGATAAAACATAATGTTTCAAATTCTTGTTATAGACATCCAACTTTTATCAACTATATCATTGAAAAGACGGCTAACATCGCAACCCCGAGTCACAATATTTATAACCTTGATATAATCGTGACAACTTTGACTTTTTTGTATTCACGATTCCAATATAATTGCAATCCATGTATAATGATAACAAATTCTGCAATAACTAGAGAAACAGGAGAAAGTTGACAGCCGAATCTAGTATCCATTAATCATATATTACAATTTTAAAAAACTTACCTGGGTTTAAAAAAACACAACAAAACACTTTGGCAGAGATATTATGGTTGCCGTAGTGCCGGCTGAAAAGGCACAGTTCTCTTCTGTTCTTAAGGACACTGATGTGGTTGGGTGGCCTGCACTGAGTTCTCTTTTCTTGTTCTCTCACATTTGGCGCCGCTTCTCCTGGGACTCTGTCTACTACCACATTCATCTCCCCCATGTTAGTTTAACTTCTTTTGTTCAACCAGACACATCCGCTGTTCATACATCTTCTTCCCAATGGTTTTCCAACAGAGTCAGGGCCTTTAATTTCCTGAGATGGCAACAGAAGGAGACAGTGCCCAAGGAAAACTAGAGGCTTCGGGACATATTCAACTCCACGAAAAAGAGGCAGAAGCCTTGTCATCACTTTGTGACGTTCCCGTCAATTTGATCAAAGAAGATGAACGACCAAGGAAAGCAGGTTCCCAGGTAATTGAGACCAACGAAGAATTCGATTTCCGCCTATGGGGCGGTTCATTGGAAAAGGAACCAAAAATGTGTGCAGCAGATG
>JANTPZ010092489.1:0-12654 GCA_025593235.1 Vachellia pachyceras
CCAACAGGGAAGATGGTTGGCGAGCTGGCCCGCCCAGCCCGCCAACCCGAGCGGGCCAGCCTGCATTCCCAACCCTAATCACAAATAAATGTTTATAAGATATAGATACATCCTTTCAAGGGAGATTATTAGATCCCAGACCCATATTATTATCCTCTCTCATTATATTGATGGGGACTCTACATCCTATCACACTAATCACAAGGTTATGATCTTTTAATTATTTATAGAGTTTACCTAACTAATAATCTTAACAAACTTAACTAAGTAAAATGACATATTATATCTCCAACACTAAATGATACATTGGAAAGTTAGTTTTAAAGACCAACCGTTTTGGTTTAATAAAAATGATTAGTTTCTTATCATGTGACAAACCATTACTTGAATCTTTATTGAAAGAGATACTTAAATTTAATGTCAAAACGATTTTTTTCAAATCTGTGCTTAGAAAGTAATCGATTTTAAAATATTCATGACTAAATAAAAGTCAACAAAAAATACTTCAATTTTCACATGACTTTTAGCCAAGAGGTCATTTCCTCTAAAAACTTTCTCACATACTTATCTCGTAGATCGTAAATCATGTTAATAAAATTATTTCTACTACCAATTCAAATAGACACCAAAACAATTCTCACAAGGCACGTGCCTTCATATGACTATGCTTACGTGACAGGAATGGACTTTGATTTGTCGGTCCAACGGATGATATGGGGCTCATGTTTTTGTAAACAAATGGGCCTAGGCTGAGCACTTTAGCTAAAAAATAAGCCAACCATGTTAAAATATTTTAATTTAATTATACTTATTAGATTAATTTTTTTATATAGTCATTTCTCTTTTTTTTCTCCGGTTAAAATTATCCCGTTATTGGATTCATCAAATTTAGCGTAAACTGTGATTTTTATTGAAAATAAAACTTTTCGTTCCACTTTTGTGTGTGATTTTATATATTAACCAAATCCATTTTCCTATTCCAAATGCTTTTTATATAAAATTTGGAAATTTATAAACTACGCTGTTAGTAACATATGAATATACGAATTTAAACTTGTTTTGTATTTTATTTTTTACTTATTAATATCTTGAATACAATATTGAAATATTTCTGTTTCAAATCAGGTTCTTTCACTACCAGAAAAATGCCATTTAAAGGCGGAAAATCCGTCGCTAAATAGCTATTTTCCTTCATTAAAACGAGGGCCGCTAATATTTTCCGTCGCTAAATGAAATTTTTCTGATTAAAAATAGCCATTTGGCAATGAGTTTTTCCATCGCTAAATAACATTTTTTCTAGTAGTGTTTTAACATGTAGGCAGGGATATATATATATATATATATATATAGACACAGACAGACACTTTAGGAAACAGAGTAATTAAAAAGAAGAAACCAACCTTGAGCATCGAGAGCACCAACAAATGCTTAATTCATTATTACACTCTTCGACTTTAACACAAAAGAATTACCATATAAAATGCTCTCTCTAATCACCTCCTCGAAGTTCCACCAAATTATACACATGGGACGACGGTGAGGATAATGTAAAACAAAAACAATTATATTAATCATTCACACAAAGCCACTCACAAAAGGTATTAATTGTTTGTAAGAGTAATGCATTATAGTATTAATTATATATACACACACTTTAATAAATAAAATATATATAATAGTAGCCACAGTAAATATGCACGGGAGAATATTTAAAAAGCACTATCATGAAACCCATATATATAGCTCAGCTCTCAATTCTATATGTGTGTGTGTATGCACTTCTCGTTCTTGTTTTTAGTTTCAGATTAACCTTCATTGGTATGTTCAAACTAGCTATAGGTTCCTCTAAAATAATAATATCATTATTATCTCACCTCGTTGGTTAAAATAAACTGATATATATGTTCAAACTATTTTTTATAAAATAAGTGAGATTTATTCTTAATATATTTTGAGAAGAATTTGAGCAAAAAATTAATGGGTTTAAAATTAGTAAATGAGTGAATGCAAAATAAATCACATAGTACTAATATATGCGTAATTTTCGGGAAATCATAAGGATGCAATGTATCCACCAGTGTGTATGTATATATTTATGCACACATATTCATATGAGTTGATTATGTTAATGATGTTTGAAAAGACGATTAATTAATTAGCTTTGAGAATTAAATTTGTGAAATAAGCATGGGGTGTATGTGAGCATGAATTTGAGTTTCAGTTCATACGAGGACTCAAAAAGTTGGGTGGTAGAGTATATATAATTATTTATCTGACACTTGATGATAATAATGGATAAATAATAAAAAGACAGCAAGTAACTGTTGTGTTTGAATCAGAGAAATTGGCATGCTTACGTCATTACAAAGCTTGCCTTTCAAGCAACGATTTCGAGGTGTCTATAGACCAAACAAGTTAGTCTCATGCTCTTATATAATATTATTTACATGCCCTAGTAGTTAATAATATTATAGAATTCAACTTTTGTTATCGTCTCAGTTAAATTATGGATTAACCCATAAAGGCTTTTCACACTTTGTACGGTTAAAGTGTATTTTTTAACTCATTTCTTGCTATGTCTAGCTGCAGCTCTCTGCTCTCACATTGATGAACATGAAAACTATGTTATTGGATTCGTCTGCCCAAGGATGGTATATATATATAATTAATCTTATAATTTAAAACTGATTTTTTTATTATTTTGAAACTCACACTTGAGAAACAAGCACGTAATTAATATTCTTAATATTTTATTGCGGCATTTATTACCATTAGTTTGCTTGATTATTCTATAACAAATGTAGTGTGTGTTTGGGAAATCCGTTAGGAGAAATGAGTTTACAGATTTCAAGGTATTTTACGGATTTTAATATGGTTTTATAGATTTCGAGATGGTTTTAATGAATTTCGAGATGGTTTTATATTGGAATGTATACACCATTTAAGAAAACGGTGTTTCCAAACAAGCACGTAAAAGACAAACTTTACCTATTATTGGGAAAAAACAAATTATAAACTTACTATTATTATAGCATTGAAATAGAACTCCATATACATTCAATGACAAATTCTTGTTGATGTTAAACTAGAAGTAGCTTAGCCCAATCCAAGCAAAATCAAGCTTTAATACTACTTGCTAATATATGTGGCACACACAAGTCTCGAGCAAAATCGAGCTCTAGATGTTACTCTTGTTGAGCATTAAATTTTTCAGAAGACAGAATATATAAGTGGAATTCACACTACATTAATTTTTATCTCAAGAAGAGAGAGAAGCTCTGAAGACCAATGCGATCTACTGAGTGCAATGACTGCACGGAATGGGATCACCGCTTGAAAACGCAGTGAAAAAATATTTTTATGTAAGTTAAAGTAAAGATGTAAAGGAAATTATTTCATTTTATATAAAAACACCGTTGAATGTCAATTTCAATTCCATGTAAGCTCAACTGAACGGGGTCATGGTCTTGCAGGGTGGGAGTATGATGTCTATGCCGAGCAAAGAAAGGAACTTATTGGACACCGGGAACCAGAATAGAACCAAGGATGAGGGGTTTAATCCGTAGGAAAAAGCACGCACTGATACGAGAGGCAAGCAACCAAGGAAGGAGGGGAACTTTACAGGTGAAATCACCCTTCTACCTAGAGAGGAAGCATGGATGACGGACGAGGATACAAGTCAAAGGGAACTACATCTAAACCTACTCTTTCGTTTAAACATGCAGTAAGACCAAAAGGAATGAACAGAACGGGACAGCACGAACAGGACACAGAGGATGCAGAGGAAGAAGAATGGGGTGGGAATTTAATGCTAAATGACACAGAAGGACTTGCTGACGGAGTTAAGATTACTGACACTCCGAAGGGACCGACATTGAGTTCTCTGAGGAGGAAAGGTAACGGCTAGAACGCTTCTGGAAAAAGTACTCTCTCATAATCAAACTTCTCGGAGGGTCTGTTGGTTACATGAACTTACGAATGAAACTCCAGATTTCATCTTCCTCGATGATCCTCTCCAGCCAGAACCATTTGCAGAGAGGCACAGACAAAAACAAAGCCATAAAAAAAAAGCTTCTGATTCAAGGCAAACACTTTTCACCACCTGTCACTCATCTCTCTCTCACCCCTTGTTTATGGGGCGCTTTATTCTATTTTCTCATTCCTTCTCAGACCACACCCCACTGCCCCTCCTTCCGTTTCCCCTCGAGAAACTCACCCCACCAACAACATAAAATATCACAGCAAGAGGAACCTACTAGCAAATGAAAGGGCAGTAAATCAATAGGTTAACGGAATTAAGACTCATTCACCATTCTGAATTATCCTTTTTCAACGATACTATTTTCTTTTAGCAATTATTTTTTGGTAGCAACCATCTTCTTAAATTTAAATGTTGTTGGAAAGACGTACTCAAGAGTGTTAAACACTACTACGACGGTTTTCAATGATATTTAAAGGCTAAATTAATACTTCTTCTTGTCTTATTTAGTTTAGTAGCATTCTCTTTTATAGATATGATTTTAAATATAAACAACAATTTTAATTTATTTAAAAAATTAATTTGCTTTTTTCTGTTTTACCTCCTCAATTGCATGTAACTTATTTTTTCTTTCAATTATTGTCTGTCTTTCATTCATTATCTTCATAAATATAAGTTTATTTTAAAAAAATTACATCTTTTTTACATTTATTACTTATAATTAATTTTAATCTAAAATTCATTTTAATGTGACTTGGATTACTGTTCTTTAAAAAAAGGAGGGAGTACAAGGGAGGGGGGCTAGGGCACGCGAGGTGACCGGGTACTGGAAGAGCAGGTGAGGAAGTGGTGAGCTACAGGGGTGAGGTGGTAGAATGGTCCGGTAGATACCCCGCATTCGCCTCGATAATGAAACCCCACAAACACACCCTTCCCTCCCCCTGCACGCCTTCCCACTTCCCTTATTCTTCACTTTCCTTCTTCTCCTTCAGTATTTGTCTCCTTCCTAATTCCTCTCTCTCTCTCTCTCACAGCCTCCGTGTGTGTTTAAACTTTAAATAGCCACCACCACCTCAGTAGCGTTCCCTCGACAGATAACAAAAGAGAGAGACAGCCGCAAATCATCTACAAACCCAAGAGCGTTAACTAAAAGACGCTGTGTAGTGTTCTTGGCGCATCATCACAGCATTCCATTCATTTGGTATCAGAGCTAGCTAGCTTTTGATACATTATTGGCTCATTGTGTGAGGTGTTAGCGAAGAGTGAGTCAGTCAAGACGGGTCTCCCACTGTGGATGCTTGGGCTCGGCGCGGACCGACTGTGGGCCGACATGAACCGCCTCCTCGCCTTCCTCTTCCACCAGGTCAAAAACACAGCATCATCGTTATTTTTTTTTTTGAATGAAACATCATCGTTATTATTACTACTATTACTTTTCTTCCTCATAACGCTGTCAGTCTTCATGAGTTCGTTTTAAATAACGTAGTACCTCTTCAGAGAGACGTTACGCTGCTTGATATATGCACATACGAATGATTCATTCATGAGTATATTAAAGTTGGTGTTAATTAACGGCGGTGCAGGGAGTTCTGGATGAGCAATTCCTGCAGCTTCAGCAGCTCCAGGATGAGTCGTCTCCAAACTTCGTGTCCGAGGTTGTCAACATTTACTTTCACGAGTCCGAGAAGCTTCTCCGAAACCTCAGATCATTGCTGTAATATATATATATTTCCATATTCTCATATTTTACCTATATGATGATGTTAATAACGAAAATATACGTGTGTTGCGAGCCCAGTATGGATAGGGAGCTGTCGGACTATAAGAAAATGGGGATCCATGTGAACCAGTTGATGGGAAGCAGCTCAAGTATTGGCGCCAACAGGGTTCGAAACGTCTGCGTTGCGTTTCGTGCTGCCACCGACCAGAACAACCGTGCAGGGCATGTGCCTTCCACTTTCTTCCTCCTCTTCCTCCTTACTCTCTGATATTTAGAAAGTTTAGCTCCTCTATGCGTGTGTGTGTGTGTGTTATTCTTACGTTGCAGTGTTGCCGTGTGGTTGATTATTATTTCAGATGCCTGCGAGCTTTGGAGATGCTAGAGCACGAGTATTGCTATCTCAAGAACAAATTACACGAACTTTTCCAAGTACTACTGCCTTTTTCCACAACTTCTAGTTCATGCTGCTTTATATATTGTCGGAGACAGAGACAGACTTATTAATGTGTAATAATGATAATGCAGATAGAACAAGAACGTGCTTTGGCAGCAGGGGTGAGGTACCCGGTGCAGAATTAAAAACAAAACAGAAGACGAGGAAAGGTGCGCGCGCAGAGAGAGAGCGGGGGGGGGTGATGTTAAGGATCTGGTTTTTCTGGTTCTAGTTAGAGTACGCCTTTCTGGTTATTCAAAGGCCTCTTTTGTACTTTGCTTGCATTAAGGTCATCAGTAGTTCAGTGATGCCTCGTGCTGAGGTTTTCTTTGTTTTTGGATTCTAGTGTACGTACGTAAGTGCCATAATTAATCATGTTTCTTCATATCTTACATCATTACTATTATTTAACTCTTTTGGAAATGCAATGCAATGGCTTCGGCCTTGGGCCATGACATTGAATTGAATGTAATCACCCTAAAAAGTGAATAATATCTAATGATAAATTTTGGTATTGGAAATGACAACAAATCTATATTGTTTATCTTATTTTCCTCTTGATAATGCAAAGAATATCAAATCTAGTGTGCACTCTCGCCTCTCGGTCCAAAACATGTTACCATTTTCAACTATCTCATTGAAATTAAGAAAAAAAAACAATTAACTGATTAAATTTTTTCTTAAATAAAAAATTACACTTTTACACATTAAATAGGTTTTGAAGGAGAGAGTGAAATATAACAAGTCAAATTTAAATATTCATTACAATTGGCAAATTTTGTTCGGGAATGCTATGTTTTGTTGCTAATTAGATGTATTCTCTTATCGTAGGTAATCATATTCACTACACTATTAAACACTAAAGGTGGATACCTTTTTTAATAAAAATTAAAATATTAATTTTTTACATTGTAAATATTAGACTCTTACGCTAAGCGGAAACGTTGGAAGGGAATGCTGTGTTTTGAAGTGAGTTGGGAAGAGAAAGCTAAGGTACACAGATTTTGATGTTTAGGTAAGCTTTAATGTCGGTATGTCTCATAGTTCGACACATTCAATGCCGAAGATCCTTTTAAATTTGAAAGTTACTTATTATTCTTGTGAGCTGCTACGTACGTACTACTTCTACGAAGCAAAGCTTGGAAACAACAAGAGAAGGGAAGGGGAGGTTTTCTCGTTTTCAGTACAATGACGACGCATGAAATAACATGGAAGGAGTATCCAGAGATTTTAAGTAAGGGCCCATTTGGTATGATGGATTTTGAGATAAGGAAATTGAAATAGAATTGATTTCTATGAAGATTGTATGTTTGGTACAATGGAATTGACCTCCACATGGAAGCCAATTCCATCAAGATAGGTTGAAATGAATTCCACTAAAGAAGCTCAGTTTTGCAATTCCATGTTCCCAATTCCTCTACTGCCCTCTGCCTTCGATCTTCCTGCTTCAACCGTAGCCGTCGGTGAACTTCTCACCCACAGCCGGCGAAGATAGCGACGGACAACAACCTTCCCACTCCTCCGTCTTCTCCATCCTCTCCGTCTTCTCCTTTCCACTCCTCCGTCTTCTCCATCCTCTCCGTCTTCTCCTTTCCACTCCTCCGTCTTCAACCACACAAGCACTGTAGCAGCAGATTTGTAGGCACCGAAGCAAGTGAATATTTTTTTCGTAGATTTTCTTATTTAAATATAAAAGGGTATTTTGATTTTGATTTTGAGCATCTGGAACCTTACGATTTAGCAAGTGAATGCATTGTAATGCATATCTGGGTTGAAGCTTTTACGATGAGGTTGGAATGCACTGTGGCAGATCTGGGTTGAAGCTTTTTTTTCGTCAGGGTTGAAGCTTTTTTTAATTTTAAATACCAAAGGGGCATTTCAGTCATTTTATATAAAAAGTAGGTTCCATTTCCATGACATACCAAACGCACTTTTAAACTCCATATCCATCTATCCATTTCCATTTCCATCAAAATCAATTCCAGTGTACCAAACGGGCCCTAAGGAATGCGTTACAAAATGGTCCCAAGAGGTTATAAATGGTAGTTGTTTCACCTGTAAATTGTACTTCTCAATTTGTCATTAACAATATTTTAAAACCATTTTGTAATACATTCATTTATTTAAAACCTCTGGATAATTTTCCCCATATAACATCACTTTTTTGCGGTACGTATTTATATATCTTTAGTCTCTGTCCAACTTTTTTTCACTTCACACCCACCAATCACTGCTCCTTGTCTTTATTTAATGTTTAATTGATGAGGAAAAGGCGAATTAACTACTCCTTTCGTCATGCATTCCCAGGGCAGAGAGAAAGAGAGTAAATATTCGGGTACTTTCACATTATTATACATAACGTAGATTCTATTTATCTTAACGTTATAAACGTATATTCAGATAAATCAAACTAAAACTTATCTAACATATTTATTTTGTTAATCATCAAACTAAAATTTATTTTATTAACTTAAATAGATCTCTACTGTATACTAAATAAAAATGAAGTAAAAAATTATTAAGTTTAGGGTGAGGTTGATATGGTTTTAAAAAAAAATTAAATTGACGTGGAATGCAATGAAAGTGAGTGTACAATACAAGTAATTTAGAAAAGTGCGTAGTCAAAATGGTTGAAAGGCCAAAAGGAGAGTGCATGTTTTGGCAGCTGTGATCACTGTCTGAAACCGTTGTGTGTGGTCGAAGTCAAGTACAGTAAAGTTACGTAGCCATGGCTCTCTATTTCAACCATGGTACAACTCTCTTGCTTTCCCACTCTAGACTCAATTAAACCTCATGTTTCAGGAACACAATTATTGCAATAAAATTAAGCCATTCATAACCCAATAATGTGCTTGTTTTTAAACATATCTTGGAGCTCTAAAATGCATTCTCATGTAAGTCAAGATAAAACTCCTCTCACATATTTATTTCAGAATCTTTAAAACCATTCTCCGAACGGATTCTAAAATAAACACAATAATGATATTTGATTGTCCTATTTAGAGATGGTAATGTGGGCCAGCCTGCCAATCTTCCCCTGTTCTGCAGCATGTACTGCCACTGACGAGTTGGTGGGCCCGCCAGAATATTTTTTATTTTTTCAAAAAAATAAATTTCTTTCCTTTTCTTTTCCCCTCTAATTTTTTCATAAGATTGTATAGTCATATCATATTAATTGACTCATGATTTTTTTTCTATTAATAAATTTTCAATGATGACATTTTTTTCATGTTTTAAAACAAAAATATAAATATTAATGTGTTGTTATAATTTTAAATATAGTATTATAGAAAGTTGATATGAAAAATAAAAAAATTATATACTATTTTTGAATGTATTAAGTATTATTGATTATACTTTAAAAAAATATTGAGATAAAAAATGTAAGAAAAATATATGGGTCCATTTGGTAAAGCGGTGGAGAAGTACTTATGGGCTTTTTCATATAAGCCGAGGCAAATATGTGGAGGGGATTCTCTCATTTTGCAGAAAAGCACTGTTGAACGTGCTTATGGGAATAAGTTCCAGTTTGCCAAACGGAGCAAATATATTATTTTTAAAATAAAAAATATAGGTGGCGGGTTGGATTGGGCATGGCGGGTTGGCTTTTGTCAGCTCGAACCCGCCACTTGTTGGCGGGTTGACGGGGGCTCAACCCATTTTACCAGCTCTAGTCTTGTTTATAGAGAAGAAATTGACATATTTTATTCTTTTAAAATAAATTGTAAATTTGTCTGAAAAATTTTTAGTTGAGAGCGTTGGTTACGTTGAAATTTTTTTTTAGTGAACAATTTAGTGATCGTATGGTTCAGCGGTGCACAAGTGTAAAAGTGGCTTTCGGAACTCAAACTCACTTTTAGGCTTGGTGACATCGTTTGGATCAGCGTTGAGGTAGAATGCCTTCTCCCTGAGAAGCGACTTCTGGCGAGAAGTGGCTTATGGTCGTTGCTGTGAGAAGCAAAGGATGCACGGCGAGGCATTCTCCTTCTTCCAGCTCATTCTTCCGGTTGTAGGTAGCTGTTCTTATCCTTCTTCCAGCATCTCCGTCACATCCTCCGTCACCGTCGCATCTTCCAGCTCCTTCTAATGTCACAGGAAGCGAGGGGCAGCGGTGGGAGGCGCTGACAGGGCGATCTGGACGAGGGTGACGATCATTATATTGGCACACTTTCTTTATGATAAATTTCGATTCTTCTTGACTCTACTGTTACAGATTTCCATACAAAGAGGACTCTGCAAGTCTTTTGATGACCAGTTGATACAAAGATAAAGTATGCATTGATTAAATAATCAGATTAATCGATAAATCCTTTTTAATAACTGGTTTAATGAATGGCTTTCTATATTTTGAAATTGCTTTCTGCCACTGTCTCAATAGTACATGTTATTTGTTAGTATGTGGTTGTGGTTGAGTTGTCTGACATTTATATAGTTAGTTAATCATGATTCTTACATTGAATCTTTGTACTTGTCATTTGGAAACAAATTTCGTCCCACACTTCGCTTTTTTAAAAGGATTATCAGGGCTACCAACAATTAAATCGGCTCCTTTTCATTCGTCTGGAGGAACTTTAGTTTAGTCTTAATTGCTTGCTACTGTACTTTCTAAATGAACTCTTATGTTTAACTGAAGTGCTTTCAGTTGCTTCAGCTCTTGTATTGTTACTAGGAATATCAGTGAAGCCATCGAGAATAGGTTAAATGTTGTCATAATTAATCTATGGTTAATAGATTCGTTGGTCACTAGAGCTTCTATGTCACACCCTGAGAAAATGAGGTGACCGGCACGGACTTTGAGAGATTCTCACACTCCGAAAGCCTACGATTTCAGACACAAACTATTCGCCAAAACGTTAAGTAAATAATATATGTTTTCGTTTCCAAAGATTTTAGCATGAATTACGTTACGTACTATTAACATTACGATTATTGTAGAAATTTCGGCAGAGTTTCCTTCAGAGGACATACTTCCCGAAAGTTCTACAGTAACCTGAAAATTTAAGCAGCATTCAGAGCAACGCTCCACCTAAGTATTTACATACTATCCAAAATATAGAGAAACCCCTGGATACTACCTATAGTTTACGTGGAGCTTCTAACCTCCAAAATTACATAATCAAAAGCTTATATATACACACACACCAAAAACAGTAGTGGAAATAGTACAACGACTTGAACAGCTACAAAGAGGCTCTTCACTGCTCAACCAGAGAAAACATGTTCAACCGAGCTATCTGAAGCCAAAAATAAATTTCCGGTGAATAACGCCCCATCAATATAATTGTCTAAATTTTGAGAAAATAATCTAAATGACTCAAGTACAACAAATATCATAACAACCAATCTCATTTTCTGCAGAGAACAATCACGTCATGTTTAAAACTTCACAACAAAACATTTGAAAAAAATACTATTCAAAACTCAATTTTTATAGGACTTCATCAGAACGGAATATCAGGCGTGGAAACACAGTCCACGAGGGTAAATAACCAGGCGCAGCACAAGGCTACGAAAAACAGGCGTGAACACACAGTTCACGAGGGTAAGTAACCAACAGGCGCGGCTCGAAGCCACGAATAACAGGCGCAGGGATAACCCCACGAATATCAGGCGTGGGTTAATGCCCACGAATATCAAGCGAGCTCGAGATTAACCATGGTGCACCAAGGACTAACAGTACTGCTGTTAGTAACCAGCGTTCTGTATTCAGTCCTCTTAAAACATTTTCAAGCATGCATAGGATCAACTTTCAAATAATCTTTAATGATAAAACAATTTTGGAATACTTTATAACTAGATCCCAGTATGAAAGTTTGTAAGTAACATCTCGAATCATTTTCAGGCATGCATGAAGTATATATCATTTGAACGTAATTTATCTTCACTATCTCCATGTATGAAATCACCGATAAAACCTTTCGAATACATTCTATAACAGTTTAATCTTTACAATAATTAATAAAACGATTAAATAATTTCGATAAATCTTCATCAATGAAACAATATTTAAATTGCAATAATTGAATAAAAATGTGAAATACCGTAGATTACACTTTATAAAATTATAATGGGACGCTATTCACTCACCTACTACGCGTTTAACGTATAATTCTGCTTTTATCCTTCAACTTCCAACTTATCTTCCTCTTCTCCTGACAACAACATATAACCAAATTCCATCTCTCAACAACACATATCATTGATTTCATCACATGAAACTAATGCTTTAACTTGAGGAAATATCAACCTTTACATATTTATAACACCAACCAACATATATCAAGGAACAAGCATATGATATGATCAAGGAATATGGAAAGAATAGAACCACCTGAACCCATCATTACCATCCTCCAATATTGCTCTTTTGCTTCCATCTTCTAATATCAAAAGATCAATTTCAATGCTTTTTCTTTCCAATATTGTAAACATAACAATTCCTCTTTAATAATAAGCTTCTCATTTCACAGCTCCAGATTATAATTCCCAACCAGACGAAAATACTGTTCACGTGAACAGTAA
>JANTPZ010092490.1:0-12597 GCA_025593235.1 Vachellia pachyceras
AATATATGTTATAATTAAATAATTTATTTAAATTTTTTAATATTCATAAAAAGTCAACTTGCTCTTATATTAATACTCTCTTGGCTCTCTTCCTCCTTCTTTTTTTTTCCTTTTACACATTTTCTCTCTCTTCCTTTTCCCAAAAGCTACTTCTTCCTCAAAAGCTACTTCTTCCTCCTTCTGCCTAAAAGTGACTTTTAGGCAGAAGCTCATTTTTAAAAAAAGCATTACCAAACACTTTCAAAATACTCCACCGTGCTTTTTGCCTCAAAAGCCGCTTTTTTTGGCCTCCAACCGCCCAACCAAACATTGCCTTCTTCAGTGTGACTCACTAGGTCTGCGTCAGCCTTCTGCGACTCTGTTTCTTGCGACTTTATTCTTCTGACATGGCAATGAAGGGTAATCCAACCAATCGCGAGCCGTTAAACACTCTTCAACGAGTACTTGGCTCGCAAACAATGAAGTCTGATGATGATGATCTGATTATTGGGTCCTGTACCATTGCTCGGCAAGGTAACAATCCCAATCCAGATTCTTGGATTGTTCACTCTGGTGCTACTCACCACATGACTAGTAATATGTTTCTTCTTTATGACTTTAACCTATTGCCCCTCTCGTCGCTCCTTTGTGAATGTTGCCGATGGCTCAAAGGCAGAAGTAGTAGGAACTGGAAAGGCCAAACTCAATGTATCTTGACAATTTTCGTTATGTTCCTACTCTGGCTTGTAATTTGATTTCTGTAAGTGCTCTCACGAAATCCTCTAAATGCACCACTAGCTTTCATGCATGTGGTTGTGCGATTCAAAGTTTGGAAACGGGGAACACGATCGGTAGTGCTAACGAGTGTAATGGCCTCTATTGATTTAGGGGTTCAAGGAGTTTTATTTCTCTTCCATCAATTCAGAATAATGATGCTGTCTTATGGCACTTTCGATTAGGTCATCCCAGTTTTTCTTATCTGCGCAAGATGTACCCCCATTTGAGCAGTAGAATTTCAGATTCTGCTCAATGTCATGTTTGTGAGCTTTCCAAGCATACCAAAGCATCATCATATCCTCCTCTCACGCACAAATCATCTAAACCTTGTACCTTGATCCACAGTGTTGTATGGGGGCCATCTAGAGTAAAGAATATCAATGGGGCTCAAGGGTTTGTAACCTTTATTGATGATCACAGTCTAATTACCTGGGTGTATCTTCTTAAAGAGAAGTCTGAAGTGCCATATGCTTTTCAGAAGTTTCATGCACTGATAAAAAATGAGTTTGGAACGGGAATTCAAATCCTGCGAAGTGACAATGAGAGAGGATTTGTTAATCCTACTATGAAAACCTTCCTTTCCCAACACGGCATTGTTCATCAAACTTCTTGTGTTAACACCCCTCAACAAAACGGCATAGCTCAAAGGAAAAACGGACACATTTTTGAAGTTGTTCGTTGCTTGCTATTTGCATATAATGTTCCTTCACAATACTGGGGAGAAGCCGTCCTTACAGCGGCTCACCTAATCAATCGAATGCCATCCCGTGTTCTCCATTTTGATACCCCATTTCAGAAACTCCTTGAGTTTTACTCTCCCTCAAGAATCATGGGCTCCCTACCTCCTAAAATCTTTGGTTGCACAGCTTTTGTTCACAATGAACATGCTGATGAGCTAGAACCTCAGTCTCATAAATGTATTTTCATAGGGTATTCCTCTCTTCAAAAGGGATATAAGTGCTACTGTCCAGCTGACAAAAAACTCTATGTTTCCCTTAATGTTACATTCCATGAGAACTTGCCTTTTTATCCCAAGGAACCCATTCAGGGGGAGCATGTATTACAGGTACAGGAGTGGATGACTGGGCATCAAGAACAGGCTGAAATCTTACCTATGGCATCATTCATGATTGAAACAGTGCCCAATCAGCCTAAAGCAGTTAAGCATGAAGATTTTCACTGATGCTAATTAGGGGGTTTCAGTGCCAGACAATGGATCTACGAGGTTACTTAAAGAACAAGAAACAAGTGGTCCTGTCGGTGAAGATGTTTTTGTGATGGCACATCGCTATAAAGATGTGCAGGGGTCCTATTTGTATGACAAAACAAAACAGATAGATATTTGAAGTGTCTCACATCAACTTCTACTTCCCAACTTGGGCAAGAGTTGAAAAGCTTTATTAATTAATATTTTTAAGTTTATGCTTTTATTATTTCTTTGATTATTTTTATACTAGGATTATATATATATATATATATATATATATATTAAATCTGATGTTAGTATCTTATCATATCTCGCATGTCTTGGAAACTAAATTTAAGATACCAAAATCTTGGATCCCAGGGCTAGCTTTAGTATTTTCTGTCTATATTAAGGCCTTGCATTCAAGAGTGAGAAAGTAATAAAAAGAACAGCGACACTTTTTCACCTATGCCTTCAATCACCAAGCATATAAAATATCAAATCAAATTCGGAAATGTAAATAAATAATTTGATTAAATGTGTAATTGTATTTCTTATTGTGATTGAATTGATTTTATGGATTTTTTTTCAATTACAAATTTATTTTTATTGAATCGTGATTGTTGGCCAACTGTCCAATCTTCATCCAAGAAGCCGATAGAAAGCTCGTCCACATTCAGGGGAAAAACAAAAGGAAATGAATCCACTAGAAGGTGATAAGGTCACAGAAGTCCAATGTAGTCATATAATCTTAAATATTTTCCATGTTGCTCCGATTTCAAGGGTCTATTATTTGTCATACTATGGTGTTAGATCTGACAACCATTCAACAGAATACAAAGTTAAGACTATACAAACTCAGAAACGTAGGTCACGCGGAGAAAAAGTAGTGGGTATTCAGATTAGCTTATTTAAGAGATTTTGCTATACAAGGTAAACATACAAGAGAAGATTTTTCTTCCGTGAAATGCCAAAGTGATTTGGTGAGTGTTCCCAAACACCCCTTAGAATTGCCTTATCTAGGCTTCATAGAAAGTGCACTCTATACTTTGATCTGCATTGAATTCCCCATGTAGTGGAACCAGTGTTTTACTCAGAGCACAGCATGCATTATTGGGATTTGTTTGCTCAGCTTGCTTCACCAATAATTCCTGCAGGCCATGCTTCTCAGCACTCATTAAAGCACCCATAGCTCCAAGAAAGCCTTCATGCCTTAAGAACATTGCTTTTGCCTCACCTTTCGACCTGTCATGATAAAAACAAATTCATACTTTCATTTTTTTTGGTTCCCAGATACTGTCTCTTATACTTGATATGAGATCTAGACAACTAATTTCCCGATATTCGAGAAATTAGTTAAGTTAGTTATATACAACAAATGTGTTAATTTCCCTAAAATACCATTTTAAATTGTATGTATTATAACCACCCCTTAATGAAATCCCTCCTACTATGTGCAATCAATATGGACATCTAAAGGAAAATATTATAAATTTTGGAGGTAAAATGGGTTAAAATTTTATATTTTGAACCAAAATTAACCCTCTTGTCTAGCTCCTAGATTTAGAAAACAGACGGTAGTACTAATTATGCAGAAAGACACAAGGGCAACAGAAAATTGGCTCAGAGATCATACCAAAGCCTTCCATAAATTGAAAAGACATGGATCAAGCTAACTTTTATAAGACATACAAGCATGTTAGACACATGAGCTTATAAAGAGGTCAACCTTAACATGCTTATGTACATATTGATAACTAACTAGGTCCATCTATTTCTGTAAGCTAGGGCTATCCCAGAATTTACAATTCAGTCCTCCCTCAAGAATCAACCCCATCTTGTTGCTCTTAGAAAACCGTGCTTGGCATTGTGTGAAAATTATGGCAATACGGATAAACACTTGTGTTTTCAATAACTGCTAAAGATCTTCTCATCTGATCATACTGAATATACCATTTCTTTCCTACAGTATGTCTTGAGAACTATATCACCCAAAGTTTTAACCATGTTTTATACTTCTGAGAGAAAGCATTAAAACGAAAGATGTGGCGTATTATAGCCAGCTATGAAGCACTAATTTGGCTGGGGGTGCAAAGGGGAACTTCACACACTTACCAGAAATCAACAGCTACAGATAGTGTATCCATTGCAAATGGATGGCTCCGAATAAAAAATCCAGCAAAAAATATCCTCTTCAGCCCAAATAGAAGAGCATTTAAGTACGAGATCTGAGATACAAAAGAAAAAACAATCAAATACCTCATCTACTTCAATAAAAATGTGTGATACACACACACACAGGTGGTCTTCACTCTTGACTATAAAGGTTATTTAAATATTCCATTTGTAGGCGTACAGAAATTCATTTTTCCCCAAACAAAATCCATTTGCAGTCAGTACAACTGACCTGTCCAATATTATTTGAGATCATTCTTAGAAGAGATTGAGCAATATCTTCAGGTTTGTAATCTTCAAGCTCCTTATTATCAGAAATCACCTTCCCAAAACTAGAAGCTATGATAGTTGATGAAAGACCTATCTGTTATCAATCAAAGGTAAATATGGTGCACTCAAGACCATTAGAAAGTATATTCTACACTGAACAATGTCAACCTACCATAAATATTTAAAATTTACGCTCAGGTTAAGCTTATAGTGCTTTCATTAGTCATACCTTTGAATAGTCCATTCCTCCATAAATATCTCCAATAAGCATATCGATTGCACTGTTGTTTCCTCGGTAACTTAATTCCAGCAAATCATCAAAACTGTACCAGAAAGTGCATTACTGGTAGTCCAATTCTAATAAATCTTTATGGAGAAAAGATAATGAATAAGCCGGGAAGATGAACCTCTTGCACTTAGTTAAAAGCTTTCCCAAACCCCAGAAAGTACCTCCACCAATACTTGTTCCGCTTACTCGCTCAAACATGCTGTCTCCATCCACCTATATCAAAATAATGAAAGGATCATCGTAAATGCTTTTAAGAATACACATACTTCGAAAACAGAAATTAATGTAACTTTCTTGATAATAATAACCTTATACATTCCAACACCAGACCCAATGTTAACTAGAAGATAGGGATACATATCATTGTGGTCAATCTGCACAAATTGCATTTTACCATCCATGTAGGTGAACGCTTCCTGGGGAACCACCTATAGAAAGAAAAACCAGAACAAAGATCAAATTTTCTATGGAGAAATTCTCAAGGTGCATAAGAGACACGATCAATCAACTAGCCTTAATAACAAATTGAAAGGATAGAGTAGCAGCTAATGTGAAAACCTTAAAGACAAAGATTCAGAAAGATATCTTGATGAATTACCATGTGAAAACCATAATCAAGTCTCAAATATGGGATCCCACGAGAGAAGAGAATTGAAAGAAAAACTTGGGATTTTCAATGACACAGAGATATATATGTTCAAACAGCACCTCTGAATTTGAGTAGCAATAAACTGAGAACACTTAAAAATTCTGGCTTCCATTTAGCAATTGAAGTTGTTTTAGTTTTCACAGACAATCCGCTTTGCAATTTAAAAATCTCACATCCAAGAAAATTCAAGATGATTATTTCTCCAAATATAATCAATGACATTCCTAAGAGTCATAATTTCAATCAGGATTCAAGCACTACAAGATATAATAGGTTAAAGTAAATAATTAAATGTTTGGGGACAATAGATCTTATTTGGACGACATGGAAAAATGATTTTGAATCATGTAATAGGTTAAAGTAAATAATTAAAATTAAGATGTTTGAATTATATTTTATACCAACAAGATATAAGGACTCGCCGATGGTTCAAGGATCCCACCTTTAGCAGGAAATCAGCCCCTGCTACAAGACAATTCATTTCATCTTCCTTTTTAAGACTCACCCCAACTCTCTCCTTGAAAAGATCTGCATATTTGTATGCACCACCACCTGTTGCCTTCTCAGCAATGTTTTTCCAATTTTGAGAAGTACATATCATTAATTTAGGCTACTTATGAAATAATGGAAGTATATGGACATTAAATGAAACAACTACATTTGAAACATCACAATAATATAGAAACTACTGATTTTATTTCAATTTCAAATCACTTAATTGGAATAAATTATAATGTTACACTGAAAAAGCCATAAACAAGAAGCAAGAATTAAGATTGTTTATCCCCATTTTTTTAAATTTGGCAAGCATCTTGCAGGCATGGATCGAACATTGATAAATGCCGCCAAAGGACAGCCTGCTTGTCACTGCACCACAATGGTGCGGGCATTAAAGATTGTTTATCTAAAAATGGAGTTCAAAGCAGAGGCAAATTTGCATCACTTGCTAGTTTTAAGATGATAAATCTTTCTCTAATCAAATTTGCCAAATTAAATAGGGAACTGGTGATAAATCTTCATGATTGCATTCCAACATTTACGACTTGATTACCTTAATAGCTGTTATCTGCCTTTCAGGACCATCCTGATGTTGGCTCCCTGAGTGAGAGGCTTACTTAAGATCAGTATGATTTCATAAAAAGTCAGAAAGATTCAAGGATCAAAGAATCCCCAAATTTGCTTACACTGAGAGTTGCAAAGACAAATAAACACAGTTCTGCAACTGCAAATACCTGCAATATGAAGCTTCATGGACTTGATAAATTCTAGACAATCATTTATCTTGCTTGTTTCAAACTTCTTAAAATTAAGCCTCCCCTCAAGGACAGGACAGCTTCCACTAGCTTTAGGTTCTGCAAATAATATTCAAAAGGTCAAGAACGTTGACCCAAAAAAAATCCATAGTCTAAGGGAAATTGACCATTGCAGGAGATATATCCTTCTCACCATCATCAGAATGATCATTTTTCTTTGCGAAGTAAACTATCTTGGTAAGAGAACCTGCCACAACACAAGCAGCTAAGGTAAAGCAGAACTTTTCTTCAGGAGTTTCAACATTAAACAACATTCTCAATGAGAACGTTAGAACAACAGTTGATGGCAACATAATAAGCCAAATACATAGACATAATCTCTTCAAAGTGACATTTTCAGGAGATCATTAGGAGGATAATAGTGAGGGGTAGGTTTTAAACGTTTATTCTTATGCTTCTACTTCCCATCATCACGTGATAGTGATTTTTTTTTAAAGAAACATTTTACAGCTTATGCTTTAGATTAAACGAGTAGAGAAGGTAAAGGCATTGAAATGATGAGTGAACTTGATTTCCGAGCAAAATAAAAACATCCAAGAAACTTATACGAAAAATCCACCGGTCCTCTAACATGATAGATGATTAAGATGCAAAAGGGGCTCACTACACAACCATACGAGGAAAAACCAACCAGTAATTGTCTGCATGCATTAAGATAGAAACTTTGGATCAAGCTTTTAAATTGAAGTAAATACTCCTGATAAAGGCCGTATGAAGAAAACAAAAAACATATGACTCTCAACTCTGAAAAAGAAGGTAGCAGAACAGAGCTTAACAGGGTAAACATTTTACCGCATAAAACAACAAAAATATAGTTTAAGAATTACCCCCAATATCCACAGCGAGATGATATACGGACTCAGAGTGATTTGTGTCATCCATGTTTCTTTCGGCTTCAGCCTCTCCGGGATCCATAAGTGTAGCTGCAGATATAACAGTGGATGTGCTCTGCTTCAGTGTGCTCTGATCAAGGAATTTTATCATTCAATGGCTTTACTAGGAACCGCACCGAGCATCACTGAAACCTAAAAAAAGCTGCTTCGGTAACTGACATAATTATTCACCTTCGGAGATTCGTGTGGGAAGATAAGATTATGTGATCAAGAAAGTATTGTCAAGTCTATGTCAAATAAATTATTTAAAATTTGTGGGGGACAAACCCAAAGTTGTTAGGGAGGAATCAAGAAAACAATGCACTAAACTCATTTAATTATCTTTTATTAATGATCTCTTATCGTACAAATTAACAAATCCAATCTAGGGAAACACATGGGAGAAATTTTGACTTGATCGTCATTTGGTCAATCCTACAGTCAGATGAAGTGGCCGCCAACTAGGTTGCGGTTTGAATATTTGATGGATTTGGAATTCCACAAGCTTTTGGAAATCAAACGACAAAGTCAAATACTATACACACAACTGACACAAGTACTTAGAGCCAAATTACTTTTAGTGAACATTAAGTAAATTAAATAGATTACATCAAAACATTTATTTATATGTATCATAGATTATATATCAGTTTATAAAGTAAGTAAATTAATTTGAAAAATAATATAATTATAAATAATTTAAAGTAATGTATTTATCCTCTTTAATCATCCTTAAAAGTCAATTAAATCTTATATTAAATGTTAAAAGTAAAGGCATTAAGAATTAAATCTGTTTTTACCTTAAAACCTTTAACTCTATGCACATTGAGTGTTACATGTATACGTTGTTTAAGAAAAGATTTCAAAACTCTTAAAATAAGGTTAAAATTTTCTAAGCAACTGTCATTTTGATAATATAGATTATATATCAGTTTATAAGGTAAGTAAATTAATTTAAAGAAAAATATAATTATAAATAATTTAAATTAATGTATTTATCCTCTTTAATCATCCTTTAAAGTCAATTAAATCTAATATTAAATGTTAAAAGTAAAGGCGTTAAGACTTAAATCTGTTTTTACCTTAAAACCATTAACTCTATCCATATTGAGTGTTACATATATACGTGTGTTTAAGAAAAGAAATTCAAAACTCTTAAAATAAGGTTAAAATTTTCCAAGCAGGTGTCATTTTAATAATTCAATTGATCCTTTGTTTAATAGTTGAAAAAGCTAAATAAATTACTAAAATACAATATATATTCTGAAATATTCATATGTATTACCAGATTATATATTATTTTATAAGTTAACAAAATTAGTTTGAAGAAAAATGATAAATATATCAGTTAATTTCCCTACTTAATCTTCCAAAAAAAATAAGTAGCTCTCATATTATTATTATTATTAAATATCCGAGGCAGTGGAAGGTATTCCCAGATTCATTGAGACTCAAGACTTTGATTGAGGTAACTTGGTCCATATGTGTAGTGAATGGGCGTTTATACAAAAGACAGCTTCAACGACGGTAAAAAAAAAAAATTCACTGTCCACTTGAAAAGCTAATTTGTGGAATCAATTCCTTCCGCTTTCACCGAAATTTGTTCCATTCATTTCCTTCGTTCACAATCATGCAACCATCTGACCTTGTCCCTCCATTTCCTATCAAAATCTTCCCATCAACTGCCATTCTCATCATCCCCGACCTTGAACCCCAAGTCAGTTGGAAAAAAATTTTCCTTGGTGAATGGCATAATTTATTTTTTTTTTGGCTAGACACATATTTTTCCTATTAGAATAAATCTTGTTCTAAGTATTATCAGACATTAGAGATAAGTATTGCTCTCAGTAAAAAATTCGAATATTGATTCACAGAAAGTTGTCCCCAGACCAGTTAGCATGATTGTCAATGAACCCTTTTGCTTGTCAGATATTATACCTTTGTTTGAAAGCTGATTGTCATTCTCCCATAAAGTATTAGCACCAGACCAATCCCAAATTGGATTTTTCCGACATCAGCATAGAAAGTGGGCAAATGCAGTTTTGAACAGTTATCAGCTTAGAACTGTTTGTATGTATTATCCATGTGGGACCAAAATCCACAGAGCATTATTAGCACTACGGCCGCTTTTATCCTGCAATCCGGAAGGATTGGGGACAAGGAATGACAGGAGAGACAAGGTGAGTTTTGTTGTCCCTTTGGCAATTTGGAGCATCAGCATCCAGCTTTTGTTACAGAACGGATTGAGTTTGTTGTTTGGGTCGGAAGTAGATTGAGAATTGAGGCAACCATATAAGGGTGTGCACACAACTGAAAACAAGTTCAGGCTTGAGTGCGGCGTAAGAATTACGAGAATACTTTTACGAGAAATTTCAAGGCATGTATATAAAACAAATTTTAGATCAGTTCTCAAGTTACACACCTCGCATCCAAATCCCAATGAAAATCTCAAGTATTACATATTATATAATCCACGAAATAAATTTCCACTACAATTTTAGCCTTCCGAAGTATCCTAAACCGCTGACAAGGAACACAAATCGAATTAGTCTCAGAAGAGGACCCCAAAAAACTAGATAATATTCACCCCTGCATCCAGAATAGCCGTTCCAAAATGTAACTCTCCAAGAACATTAAGCCTGAAATGAAAGAAAAATCAGCATATGAGCATATTGCATGCTGCATTTTCGCTACCACCTAGAATGAACTTCTCTGTTCCCTATGTCAATACCTATCTGCAAGAAGGAAGAAGAGTAGGAAGCAGTTGTTACCTTGTTGGCAATGTTGTTGGAGAGCCAATCCAGACCCTCATAAAGGCCTTCCCCAGAGGTAGCACATGTGCTCTGGATGTACCTGGAACAACAAGAAGACCTCGTTAGGCGCTATTTATACTAAACGAAGGAATCATGACTGAAGACTTATATACATACCAGTGGCGCTGCCTGAGAGAGTGGAGACCAAGCTTATCAGTGATCTCAGCAGCATTCATTGCATTAGGAAGATCTTGTTTGTTGGCAAAAACGAGCAGTACCGCATCTCTCAACTCATCCTAAGATTATTATGGGGGGGAATCAAAAATGAAATTTAAAAATTGTTATTTCACAGATTACATAAAACAATTAAAAAGAATAGGAAGCTAAAGATGGATAACATTATCTTCATTTACATTATGTGGTGCAAAGGAAACCAATCCTTCCCAGGAGCTTGGCAAGTAAAAAAAAAATGGTTATTCAACTCCAAAATGACATATCCAATTAGACATTGAATACAAGAACTAATACGTAAATAATAATCTGGAAAATGCTTCTACTGAATAAAGCAAGCATCAAGGAAGCATAATGTTGACTGATTCTGAAAATCAGTTGCTATGCATTACCCACAGAATAGTCAGACACTCGAACTAAGATAAGACACTGAAACACTGAAATAATGATGAAAATTTCAAATCGAAGCATGTTATATTAGCAACTATCAGTAAAGACAAGGAACACTTTCATCAGTTCAAGACCAGGAACAAAATCAAGCATGTCTTTAGCAGCCATCCGTAAAGAATTATTTGGTATTAGCTAAAATAATTTTTTAGACCTCTCTGCTCTCATAATTCCCCCAAATCACAACTCCTTTGTGCCACAGAATATACATAAACTAATAGAAGTTACCTCACTTCAGTCCAGTTTTAAGCTTTTTGAACAACATACCCTCCATTTAGTAGTGGACGGAATTTTAGTAACTAAATTTAAATTTAGTCTAAAATGCAAATAAACCTTTTGTCTGAGGAAGAATTGGGGTATATTTTGGAAACAAAATAAAATCCACATAATATCAGCAAAACTTCAGGGAAATTTACGTAAGTTGCCCCAAATATGAATCTACTTCACAGGCATAAAAACCCAAACTAAGATTTAAGTACCTCATTCAACATCCTATGTAACTCATCTCTGGCCTCAACAACTCTATCTCTGTCATTGCTGTCTACAACAAAAATAAGACCCTGTGTGTTCTGGAAGTAATGCCTCCACAGGGGACGGATCTGCAGAAGAATACATAATCAATCACTGACCTCCAGGAAAGGTATCTCGCAGAACCAGAATGCTTTTATAATATATATAAATATATAGTTGATTTATGGCGAAGAACAGTGGAAATTACATTAAACACCTAGAATCTAGGAATATATATTATATAAGAATGCATAAAGTGAAAACCAAAGTCGGCACCTTATCTTGGCCCCCAACATCCCAAACAGTGAAGCTAATGTTTTTGTATTCCACAGTCTCCACGTTGAACCCTGAAAGACAAGGCATTATGTCCTTCCTTCGAAGTAAAAGAAAATACTTGAATAAAAACAATGATAGATACAATAGCTTGAAAGAATCTCAGCATCTGGTAATCTTCAATTCAATTCAATTCAGTCGTAAAGTATAACAGGCAAAGTTAACAACTTGAAGAGTAAGGAATCAAGAACAAAATAAAATTCATGAGGAAGATCAAGAGGATCAAAGCCCTGCAGCCTCACTACGTAGCATTAAATCCGCTCTACTCTCAACTTATTAATAAAAAGTTCCATTCTCTTTTCATATAAATTATATAATTGAATGAGTTCTATGTTCGTTACATTTAGATCGTGATAGTTTTTCAATTCAAATCATGCACTTTCACAAAATTTGATTCCAAATGGAAATATCTGTGCATGCATGAAAGGGTCAGAAACCAACAACGTTATGTTAAATAAATTGTTCTTTTTACTGTGCTCTTACCCAATTCTGACAACAAGATTTAATTACAAGGCCAAAACTCACTCTCTCATTACAAACTAAGAATTCAACCTAGGAAAGTAGGAATTAATATAATGCCTGAACACATGACCAAAGAGAATATATTACAATATTAATAAAATAGCATTCATGGGCGTAAAGAATCACGTTGAAACACTCATCCTTCAAATTCTATCAAATAGATGGAAAAATTATAGGTAAAGAAATAAACTTGAGAAAAATGAGCATACCCCAAATTTGATGCAATGATGCAAATTTGCATTTGAATAGATTGTTCAAAATAATATTATAATTGATTGACATTATATGCAG
>JANTPZ010092491.1:0-14648 GCA_025593235.1 Vachellia pachyceras
CAAAATCCTATCCACAAATGATAACACATTCTTATCAGTTATTAAATACGCATATAATACTGTATTTTCATCCTGAAATGTTAATATTCTAACTTTAACTTTAAAATTATTATACATTCTTAATCCAATCAAGAGAAAATGATGCGGAGGAAAAAAGTTAATCCTCCATCTATGCATTGACTCAACTTAATTGTAGATGTATGCTATTTACCAAAATACTAAATAACACAATGTAAGCCTATGATAGACCTCACACTTTGCAAGCCTTTAATTGTAAACGTATGATATTTGCCAAAATGCTAAATAACACAATTTACACTTTCTTTTCTCAAGGTTTTGGCATGAAAATATATCACGTACTATCAACATTACTATTCTTGTAGAAATTTTGACAGAGCATTCTCTATATGACAGATTTTCCAAAGTTCTACAATGACCTCAAAACTCAAGTAGAATTTGTAGCAATGCCCCATCACAATATATACAGATTTACCAAATTATTCAAAAGTGCATGGATACTACCTATAGACTACGTGAAACATCTAACCTTCAAAAGTTCATAAACAAAAGTTTATACACACACACACACACACCACGTAGCAGCTATCAAAATAGGTCAACGATCTGAACAGCAACAATGAGGCTTTTCATTGCTCAACCAATGGTATGGGGTCAACTGTGCTATCTGAAACTAAAAGCAAATTTCTGGTGAACAACGTCCCATGAGTATAATTGACTAAATTTAAGAAATCAATTTAAATGATTCAACTAAAATAAATATCGTTACAACAAATCTCAGTTTCTGCAGAGTATAATTATGTCACATTTGAAACAACATAATAAATAATTTCTTACAGAATTTCAATTATTTAGTAAAATCACTCATTTGACAAAATCAATTTAAAAATAATATTTAAATCCTAAAGTTTAAAAGTCACGTGACATGTATTTTACTAAATATACAGAAAGAATTTTTAAAATTATGAATTTATTGTTTTCAACTTTGATTTGGTTGATCATGGAAGAAATAATTATCATTGATAAAAATTAAAGGTCAAATTAAAATTTTAAGTTGACACTATAATTTTGAGAAACAATATCATTTTTTTTAATTTCTATAGGAATCTCTTTTCGATTGAAATATTATATGAATTTATGATTTAATGTTCATTGATTACTTATGAAACTAATTAGCACCATTAATTGGAGACAACATCATTCCCTTTATTTTATCAAGACGATGAAAATAATAATGCCATCATAGTCTATGTTTTTTAACGTTGTAATTAATTGTGATTCATACCTATATTTATAACACATTCTTAATGACGGAATGCATTGCTCTGCAAGAAGCAATTAATTACATAATTGATAATCAACTGGATGATGTTATTTTTGAATCGGATTGTCAGTTGCTAATTAATTGCATCAACAATCGATGTTCAGCTCCTGAATGGATCAGTGATATTTTTGTGGAGAATATTCTTTTTCAAAGGAATTTAATTAGAAACCATGTGTTTTTGAGTGGATTTCTAGGGAAGCAAATTTAGTAGCGGATTGTGTTGCTAAAATTTCAGTGAAAGGGTCTTGTCCTTCTGATTGGGCGTGGAGACCTCCCAAGTGTTTGCAAATGATTTTGGAGAAGGATGCTAATCATATTGATGATGACAAAGGCGGATGCTGTTTATGTTTATCTTTTATGATTGTTTTTAGTAGACATTAGTTGCTATTACATTAGGATGATTAATTAAGAATTTCAAAATCTTAATAAATAACCATATTTCTCTTCACTTTTTTCTCCAATGTTTTTCCTCAACTTTTGTTCAACCCGTTTGTAAAAATTGATATCAATTTGAAAATAATGTTATTGAATGGGTGTTTCGGTAAACTTATTTTACTCTCTAAAAGTACGTTGAATAGTGTTTTTCCGCAAATCGATATAATCTTCTTCATATGTTTACCTCGACTTGTGTAAAAGGACTTCTCTACCGTTTTTTCAAATGGGCCATCAACACAAAGTTTTATGGAAAGGGTTGCTTTGTGGGTATTACAAGTTTTCATAGTTAAAGTTAATTGATTGATTAATGATGATTTATAAGTACTAACATAAAATGATTACTAAAATACAAATTCACACAAAATAATTGAACTAAGAATTAGCCATGTTAAATAAAATCTATCCCCTACCTTCAATGATGTGTGTACCTGAAGTTTTAGTCACTATTATGGCAAGTGGTCCATCAATTATTCCCTCACAAAAATGGAGAGTTTCATATTATCCTCTCCATGTAATGAGAGAGATAAATCGAATAATTATTTCAGATCTCACAAGAGAGAGAGAGAGATTCTCAACAGTTCCTATATGAATGCTGTGGCTTGAACCAAGGGTGGACCTACTTGATCTCCAGCGGATGCAGCCGCACTCCATGACTTTCAAAAAATTAAGTATATATTAGTATTATGTAATTTATTTTACACCCACTTTCTTGTTAATTTTGAACCCACTAAATTTTTGCTCAAATTCTTTTCAAAAGATATTAAAAATAAGCCTTACTTATCTTTTCAAAATATAGTCTGCAGATCGTTGAGTTAGGGTCCTAAATCCGCCACGGATAACTGAGTCTGAGCAAGCGTACTCAAGTCTCACGCGACAACTGCGTGTGAAAGAAAATAGTTTTTTTAAAAAAATAAGAATAGTAAAAAGGTCACACTAAAAAATATGGGGAAATTAAAATAAAGGGTTGGAAGAAAATAATATTTATTATAAAGAACCATTAAAATTGTAAATACTTAAAAGGATTAAACATTAGAATATAAATTTAAAATTATTAAATTGTCATTAACAATTCATTTAAAACTTTTGCATTATCTACTACATTTAAACATTTTACATTATCTGCTACATTTAAAACTAAAATGCTAACTAAAATTTAAGCAAAAACCATGAACAATTCATATTGACATGATCATATCTTTTTTTTTAAATTTCTTTTTCTTCCATATTTATATAATTAATTTATCATTTAATCAATCAATATAAGAACAAGTTTTATGATTTATATTATCATAACTGATTTCATTTAAAATCTTTTTAATAATTCATTTTATACCTTCGCATAATATAATACATTACCAAGATTTTTTATACATTACCAAGTTTTTTAAATTTTATTAACATTACCTGCATTTTTAACTCACATAAATTTCTTCTAAAATAAAAAAAAAATCATATACACTTTCTTTGAATTGATTAAATTGTGTACATCATATTTTATTTTCTAGACTGGCATAACTTTTCTTTAACCTATTTAATAAATTATAAACGATATTGATTTTAATAAAATTATATAATTTTTTATTTTTAAAATTTTCTGTTTATTTAAAAAATTATAATTTTGACAAAACTAGACAATGCGTAAGTTTTTCCAGAGATATCAAGGGGAAATCAAGAATAATTTTATTTAATAAAGTGAAAATTTTAATTTTCTATTAGTTTCAAAAATATAATATGAGAAAGAATGTAGGAGGGAATACATAGATTTTTGTTAGAAGTAATTTAGTATTCTTAATTTTATACTTTTATTTTTTTTCATCTAAATATTTATAATTTTTATATTTTTTTCAGTAAATATCATTTCTTCAAGTTATTTCACTTTAATTTTCCCAATCTTGATTCTTAAGAATTATTTGCTCAGCTTTCATATAATCCACAAATAAACAAAGCAGCTGTTATAAAATATGATATATTATGGATGTTCATAAACTCTCCCCCTTTAACCTTTCATTTTCATCATTCATAACCTCTACAATGAATATTATTTAGGGGTCTTCATGCCAATAACTGGAGGGTTACATTTGTACACTAATAGATATTGAATTTACCATTGATTCTATGTAACTCTTATTTGGAGTTGAAATCCTATAAATAGAACGCTTTGTATCATACTTTTTAAACATTTAAGTAAAGAAAGTATTGCTTCATCTTTCTCTCTAATTCTATCTTCGTCTCTTTACCTATTATATTTGCTTTAGTTAGTCTTATTTTTCGCCCATTTTATAAAATATCAAAATGAGAGATTAATACCGAACAGCACAAACACGCGCCACGTGTCGCGGGCCCAAGTGCAATCTCAGCCACAAGAGTCTCACGCCTTCTCGAACCCTCCAGGGGGAATTTTTAGAAATAATTCGAAAATATTTCCGTCATCTGACGTGGCACCCTCTCCTTTCTATTTTTTTTTATTTTCTCTGGTTAATTTATTTATATCTCCATCCTCGCCTTCCCTTTTCCTCCTTCCACCCCCATCTCTGCTCCTACCTCCTCCATTTTCCGTTGGATTCATTGCTCTTCAAATCTCTCTCTAGTCTGGTTTGTTTTTCTCGGAAACTGGAATTCTTAATTTTCCCGGAAAATTCATATCGTGGTCGTGGAATCTGTTTTCTCAGGCAAAATCTGAGGTATCTATTCTTAATTTACTCCATCCCTTTCCAACTGTTGAGTTGTTCAGTTTCGGCCATTGAAAATTTAGTTGATCTGATTTCGTAATCATAAATGGAGCTGGCTTCATTTTACAAAGTTGTTTATATACTTTTGACGAAAACAGAGAAACTTTTGAGAGGTTATGAGTGATGGTGTGTGCGTGATTCTGTTGGATAGGATCTATCTCGTTTGAAAGTGGCTACGCTGATCGCTCTCAATAAAGCTTGGGTGCTTTGTCCGGCAGGATTGACTTTGATTGGCTTCAATGGAAATGCAGGTATAGAAGCAAACAGTTCAAATTTGTTCTTTTTTCCGTTGCCTGGGTTGTTGTATGCTAAGAATTATGGAGCTAAGATACGTTCAAACGTTCGTTGTTATTTATGTGCCTCTTTCTCCTAAAAGAAACCATTATGGCGTCGGATCTGTACCTAAATGATTCTGTGAGTTGTAAATGCTCCTGCTACAAAAGACAGGAATATTTGCTCACACCGGAACATACCTGTAGTCATATTCGATTGATGCAGAATGCGATTGCATTTTTAACCCTGTATATGAGTTGACAACTTATGAAATCTATATGTAGTATTTAACCCATTTGGATGGGCTCCTTTGCTCTGTTTGTGATTGTTGAGACTCGAGAGCACAATTTAGTCCAATGACAATTCAATCGTCTGAAATTTTAATCTTTTGTAGGGAGAGGAGACATTACGAACTGTATGACATCTGTGATAATGAAATGGCTACTTCTTTTTACTCCTCCTGCTCCTAAGAAAATTCATAGGCCAGACAAGATAAACTAAGATACAAGGAGGATACAATAGCCAGTCGTTTCCTGCATAAATTGATTCATTATTAGAGTAGTACTTGACCTTGTGTTGTCTTGAGAATAAAAGTGGAGACTTGGCTTGATATTGAGTATAGATGCACAGGCTACCATGTCTATACCTGAAAGGGATGGCACTCGATCTCTCATGTACTTCTACAATAAGCTCCAATCCAGCAACTTTATATATTTTTAAAAAATAAAGGCCCCTTAGGAAGTGAGTTGCATTCTTGGAAATTTCTATAATAGGGAACTTGTTTCCAAACCCCCTCTTAAAATTCATTCTTTCTTTGGAAACATCTGTCAACTCACCCATTATTTTGCATGTAGAATCCAATTGGGAGCACAATGTTGAACAACCGTAGCATAGCCAGTAACTGCCATGCAGACGGCAGCACAAAATCCGAAAATGTTGTCTGCAGGAAGGACATAACTACTACAGGAGACAATTTTACTCCAAAGGTCATTTTACCTTCCATATTGGAACATTATATCCCTCTTACAGAAACATGGCTATAGAGTTCATGTTCATTCTGTTGGAATCTTTTTATAACAGGCTAGGAAACCATATACCATTACTAAGCAAAGGGAAAAGTGGACAGAGGAGGAGCATCTTAAGTTCCTTGAAGCTTTGAAATTGTATGGCCGTGGTTGGCGTCAAATTGAAGGTAAGCTCATTCTGCTGCTTCAGGGATTTAATCTAAACCATGAATTGTACGCTTTGTCATGTAAGATGAAGTTGTTTGGATTTTCATGCAGAACATGTAGGTACCAAAACTGCAGTTCAGATTCGAAGCCATGCACAGAAGTTCTTCTCTAAGGTTGATATTTTATGATTTCATAGATATTCCTGAGGGTGCTATATATATGATATAAAATAATAATAATAATAATAATAATAATAATAAGTAAGACGGAACAATTGGGGTTTGATTGATCTTTAGGTCTATTTGCTGTGGGAAGGCCGAGTTTGATTAATATGCAACTTAATGGCGGTAGAAAAGTTACTGATGCTTTGTCCATCTAATGTTTCTCAGGCGTCATATTCTCTAATTTGTTTCAGGTTGCGCGGGAATCTGAGGGTGGCACTGAAAGTCCTATAAAGCCAATTGACATACCTCCTCCACGGCCAAAAAGGAAACCGTTACATCCATATCCTCGCAAATCAGCTGACTTGTTGAAAGGACACTCAAATGAATCAGAAAGATCTCCATCTCCAAACCTGTCAGCTACAGTGAAAGACATGCAATCTCCAACTTCAGTGTTATCTGCATTTGGCTCAGAAGCATTTGGATCAGCATTTTCTGAACAGACTAATAGATGTCCTTCCCCAAATTCTTGCACGACTGTCATCCAGTCGGTCAGTTTATCACCAGTTGGGAAAGAAAATGATTGCATTACATGCAGTTCATCCGAGGAGGAAGAGAAAGGATATTTAGCTTCAGGCTCATCAGTTACTGATTTGAAGACAGATCCATCCCTGGTAGGATAAGTTTCATGTTATCTTATTCTTAAGCTTATGTGAACGAAATTTCATTAACTGACTTCAAATTCCACTGTCATTTCAGAAGGTTGAGTTGACTTCCATGAAAATCATGAAAATTGAGAATTCTACTGAAGATGCTGCCAACATGCCAGTCACAAGCATTAAGCTTTTTGGAAGAACTGTCTCCTTGACTAATAATCAGAAGTCAGGGAATAAAAAAGAGAAAATCAAGTCACTTGTATGTAAGGGGAACCCTTGCTCTGTTGAGTCTGGATTTTGCAATTCTTTACCATGCTGGAATTTACGTCCAAGTCTTCCAGATTTAGACCTTGGCCTGCGCAAGGAAATTTTAAATCTTGCACCCCTTAATCCTTCCCTCAAAGAGAGAACAATTGAGAAGGAAAGTCGTTGTATTGATTCTAACGCTGAACCATTTAGTGAAATGGAAAATGGAGAAAAGTTGGTTGCTATTGATTCTCAATGTCAGTCATCTCATCACAAGGGAGGAATCTCCCCCAAATCTCCACGAGGGTTTGTACCATATAAAAGATGTTTATCTGAAAGAGGCGTGAATGAATTTGATGGATTAGAAGAGAGGAGGGGGCAACGAACTCGTGTGTGCTCGTAGCATCACTTTTCATTTCTCACACGGATTAAGAAAAATGAATACTGATGGTTGGACACTGAGTTTGGAGATCACTTCATAGGGTAACTGTTGTGGTGTTAGAAAAATGCATTGTTGTAGGGCTTTAAGTTGTCGGCCCTAGGTAGCTAAGATCTAATTGGCAAGCATCTGATATTTCCCAATTCCTCTACCCCAGTTATCTATCTTACTCGAGCATTTTTTCAGCTTCGAGAAAACAGAGTCATGTACAATAATTAAGAGGGGAGGTCGCAATGCTTACCCATTCCATTGTGACTATAGGGGCACAGGAATATGGTCCACAAGCAAGGAAGCAGTTGGCTTATTTGGTATGTTTAGTTTTTGGCATGATCATGTCACTGTAGCAGCATGATTGGATCTGAAATGCAAGTGCTAAAAAGGAAATGGGGACAAGGAACATCAACATATTTCACAAATACCTGCCATTTGTTCTTTGACTTCTCCATTGGCTATTAGAATTATACTATAAGCTTAGTTATGATGCCTCAGGGACCATGTGTTTGAGATCCCAACCGAGCAGTTTGTATATCAGGATTTTCTTGGATCCAAATTAATTTTTTTACCACATACAAAACATTGCGCCTTTGTTCAATTAATCTTGTGTTTCAGCTCTCTTCTGAGCTGTTTTTTTTTCCATACTTGCTTAACAGTAATAAGTTTCAAAATATCCATGTACCTAATTCAATTGAATAATCAGTAGTATCATCTCTACTTGAGACCGGCAAAAAATGGCTAAAAATTTTCAGGAGGGCGGGGCAACTAAATTTGTATGCTCATGAGAATTATCATCTGTAACTGTGTATCATTAGACTTTCATCATACATGGCTCAATTTGATAAAGGTCTTATGGAACTTCATTGTTAACATAATAGACAGGAAGGGAGAGTTTATGTAGGTGAAATAGACCTACTTGAACCTAAAGGACATTGTCCATGAATAAGGTGTTTCTTTGATTGGAGGGGAGTTACACTTTCCAAAAAGGTCATAAATTACAAGAAACTAAGAATTTTAGAAAGTTGGAGACTAAAACTTCCTTGATAACTAGGAAGGTAACTTGTTAAATAAAATACAAACATAAAATCCAAACTTACTCTTGACCTAATTATTTCTTAATTCCTTTTGGGAAAAAAATCCTAATTCCTTTATGAAATAAAATGGGCATTTTTATAAACAATAAATAAAAAATAATATATTTTATAAAATAATTCGAGGTTCCTGATAAGTAAAAAATTAAATAAGCACTCCCTAAAGGTTAACTTCCTAGAAAGCATAATAAATTGAAACAAGTGAGATGCCTAAATCAGCTGACAAGCACCACGTCTAAGAACATACAAGTTAGCTGACTAAAAGCTGATAGCAGTTATATTCCTCAGTACCAAAAGTTCATGTAGCAGGCATCTCTCATTTAGTACAATCCAAGTAAGTGCATTAGCCCAGGGTCAATGTCGTGTCTCTGCTCTGCAGCATTATAATGCAATAAGAACTATAAATGAATTGTGCATCTTTCTCTTGATGTTCATTCCTATCTAGGGTTTTGGTTAAGCCTTTGGCGTAACTCTGATCTTGGTTTTGCAACTTCCACAAATATGACCCTACCGTCCAAGAACTGCAATAGAAACCATTCCTGTCAGTGTTTTGCCTAGCTGAAAAGCAACTCAATTTTCATTAAACGAAATCATTATTAGGAAAGCATAAAAAGGGAGAAAATCTTTTTATAAATATCAAGGCAAATCTGGTCAGTAGATATGATCCTGAAGCAGTCTGCGCATTATGGCTGTTGATTCAGTTTTAGGGATTACAAAATGAAATCATCTTCAATTAATTTTCGAGCAGTGGATGCTGGGGAATTCGGTACAACTGCCTAAAAATTCATCCAAAACTCGGGGCCCATTTGGTACTTTGGAATTGATTTTAATAAAAATTTATATAGAAATGGATATAAATATGGAGATAAAAATGAGGTTTGAAAGTGCGTGTTATGTGCATGGAATTGATATATTATTTTTCTTTAACATGTGAAATTATTAACATGCCCTCATCCAAAAAAAATCCTAGCAATCATCAAATATCCAACCCACTGTTCACCACCATAAAAAATTACATCCCCTCACTACCGGAAAATCCATCGAACTCAAGATGCATACAATAAACATGTAAAGAATTGAATTGAAAGCAATGTTCTGCTTGAAACTGAAGATATGATGATGGAGGAGGACCAGGTGAGAAGACATAGATCTGGCCATCGAAGATGGAAGGAATGGGTTACCATCGTGCTTAAGCCACAATCATGGATTTTTGTTCTGCCATCACCGTTGACCTTCCCCTTCATCTCTTCTTGACTTCATCTTCTATCTTGTTGCCCTCTCCTTTTTTGGTGTTGTATTTCAGATCTATACAGGGAGAAAAAGACGAAGCACTGGAACCATGGTGGGAGATTGAAGGAGGTGAGTAAGAAGAACAAGTTTGTGAATGTAGCAATTGGAGATCTGATGCCAAAAATCGCAGGGAGGTCGCCGTCAGTGGAGGGGTGAACATTGAACACGAAGTAGACTTGATTGCTAGAGCAAAGAGGATGAAGAGGCTATAATGGTGAGAGAAGAGAGCTAGATCTAATAAGGGGTTGCAAGATGGAGGTCGCCACCGTAAGTTGCCAGAAGTCGCTGTCGTTGTGCGTGCTAGCCGACGGTGAGGGAGGTCATCATCACCAAAAGCTTGAGTGGGATAAAAATAAATTTATGAGAGATGGAATTACAAATCTTAGCTTTTAAGATGGAGGCCAATTCCACCAAAGCTATTTCCATGGTCCCATTGTTGTATCAAACATGCTTACCATGGAATTTAATTCCATTTCCATGTCCATAACACCAATTCCAGCGTACCAAATGGGCATAAATGTTTCTTAAAGAAAAGAAGAAGAACCTTAAGAAATGATGAAACCCATTCACCTTTAGGAATAAATGTGAAATACTTATCCCTTGAAAACAAATAATTTATTTATGATTAGTTTATAATGTAAACATGATCATGTTATTATATTTCAACTTGCATAAAAATTCCATCAGTGTTGGAAATCCCAAAAAAAAAATGCATGTTAAACATCATATATATAAATGATCTTCTGCAAATAAAAGTGCCACGATGAGAAAAAGGAAATAGCACACCTTCCCATGCATTCCATCAATAGCCTTCTGAGAATCCCCTTCAGTTGCATAACGAAGAAAGGCAAATCCTCTTGGTCTTTTTGCTATTTTATCCATCACTAGGTTGACTACTCATATAAATGAGAGAATGCTTCAGTAAGAGATATGGGTTACACACAAAATGATTTCTAAAATAATTTATTTCGCAAAAGGAGGAATTAAGAACTAGCAAACAAATGACATAGCATATAATGAGCCGCTAGTTATGGTCATATAACATATTAAACAAATAGGAACATGCAAAAAAAATTAAAATTCTTACCTTCCACAAGTTCACCAAATTTATTAAAGGCATTTCGCAAGCTCTCTTCCGTGGTATGAAAAGATAGCCCTGCAAGGAAAAAGAAATTCTAGTATGATGAGACAAACGAATGGAATGCCTGTAAAATAATATACATTTATGCAATAAAATGTAAAATGCAATTCCAAACACGTCGCAGGCTTTCACACCCAAAGTTATGGGAGTGTGTACAATATATTGCCAAAATGACCAATTTCCAATTGCCCATGGAGAAGAGATTAGCCAAGACATATGAGCTGACGTTTAAGTTCATCACAAATGGAATGTTTATGATGTTGGCGATAAAAGGATCCTTGTTCTCTCATGAAATTGTTTTACTAAAAGAAATCAGGTTCTTGATTACGGAAGTTAGAATTTAGGAAGAGCAAAAACAATTATTGGAAGCAAAAGAAGGGAGGGGGAAGCAAAGTAGGATCTACAATACATTTCAGAGGTGAAGGTGCAAAAGGGATATACATTTGTAATAAGAAGAATAAAGAGAAGATACAATCTTGTTTGACAAAGTTTCTATTAGCTAATATAGAGATAATGTTGAAGATGGACTATATTGTACCAAAGGGGGTCATATAAATCGATGAAAAAGTTTGTTTCTTGGCCAAGGGAGATCAGGCAGTTTAGTAGCTCTTCCTCTCTTCTCTTGGCTCCCACTAAGAAAAGAACACAAGCATTGCTACTACTGTGCCATTGGTGCCCCAGAATTTAACCTCTTTTCAAGTTCCGTGTGTTAAAAATAATTGAACCGTGCGGTTGCAGTGGTAAATGGTGCTTAATGGAAGCTAGGTTAGAATCCCAGGTAATATGTAACTTCTTCCAGCCTCATTGAGCTCTGGCACCCTCGCTTTTTGGCATCTCACATCCCTTCATGCAGCCCTCATTTTATGCCTAATAATGCTCAAATTGATCAAACTTTCAAGATATGAACCTAGAAATGCAAAATATTTTCAATTCTGCAGACAAAAGACCTTTACACCTACCCTTGCCCTCTTCTTTAAGCTACCCAGAAAAATTCTGTAGGCTCTCACAGTTAAAAGCAATTATCACTTGAAACAATCCCAAGAACAGGCATCCCAGGCATACATGAACGATCGGTATCCGGAGAAACAATGAATCCATCCACAACATCCAAACCAGTATGCGCCCTAATAGGGGAAAAAAACCAATTTCTAAATTTTCAAGACTCCTACTTGAGACAATAAAGTATTGCTAATATTCATCAAATACCACCACCCAAAAGGCGCGACCTAGAAAATTAAAACCCAAGACAAAGTTGGAAGTATGAGAAGAGGATAAGAAGCTAACCACTGACGTAGAGCTTAGTTGAAGGAGGGTAAATGGGTTTGATATTGGAAGATGGGGTTGGTGATTGAGAAGCAGGAGAAGGTGGAGGACGAGGTAAACACGCCAACGCAAAGGAGGAACCGTTTCTGAGTGATGAAGGAGGGAAATTTCTGTTGCTTCGAATGTTAGCTACAGTGATTCTGATTCTCAGAATATTGTTGCGGATAGAAACGGGTAACGAAGTTCCATGAGTAGTGGCAGCAACCGTGGTTGCCATTTCTTCTCTGGCGAGCTGAGCTTCAGGAACCGAACCACAGAAGCTTTGCAAGTTCGGATAAAAGGGATGGTCTGTTTTAAACGTGGGACAGCCGGAGAATGGCATTTTGAGACCGATCCATGAATTTAATTTCAGTTTAGGATAAAAAAAAAGTTTTTGAATTTCCAATAATTTTTTTTTAAGAAAAACTATAGTCATCACTTGATGACTTGATCTCAGCAAAAGGCCGACAAAGTTATAAAACTATAGTCATCACGAATCTATAATGGAGTGAAAAAAAAATCTATTCTATTTATATATGTATAATTAATTTTACATATAAATATATAATTTTACCTTTCATATATTACTTTCCAAACTTTGTTTATATAGATTATACATTGTATATTAAATAGATGTAAAACTAAAAAAAATTTAAATTTTAAAACAAAATTGATGTGGTTTATGTTTTTTCTAAACTCCAATCAAACACATTAAAGATTGATGTGGCTTAAAATTATACATTGAAGGTTGATGTGGCTTAAATACTTTGTCCATTTTTGGTAACTATTAATTACTCCTTCCATTAAGCTAAATGCATGATTTATTTACCCAATTTGATTAGATTAATAATATTAATTAAGCTAGTTAATATATGTTTTTTTAAACACTCCAATTATCTTTTCTAATTCTTTTATTTTTTCGCCAACTATCTTGCTTACTTCACTGCATCTTGCTTTTAGTTGATTATCATTAAAACAAAGTCAACAACAGAAAGAATTGATGAACATCAGAATTAATTCCTCCATTGACCCACCGGAAAAGCACTTCATGATAGTAACCAAGTATAAAAATAAGCAAAAGTTAAAAAATGAAGGCACAAATCTAACAACCCAAACGACATTGTGTCTGTTTGGGAACGCGGTAGAAAAGTACCTTTACGTAAGTCGAGGTAAAAATATGAAGGGGATTATTTCGTTTTACGGAAAAATACTGTTGAACGTGCGTTTGGCTTTTCCAAACGCTTCGCCTAACAAGCCAATTAACAGTAAAGCTAAAAGAAGCATATATATATATATATATAATTCATGTAGCTCCACTAAGTGGGTGAGGTTTTGGAAACTCCCCGAAGGCTTTAATTTCTTTTAGCACTAAAAAAAAACAGTCAATTACCAATGGAAGTAGCAACAGAATTTGGGTTAGCGACGGAATCATTCCATCTATGAATGACATATTAGTAATGAAATTATCAACGGAAAGCATTCCATCCCCAATATCTCACTGGCGACGGAATTTAGAATTCCATTGAATGGATTTTCAACGGAATGTTTCCAAATATTCCATCGTAATATTGGAGATCAATATTCCGTCGCAAACAACTAACCTCTATTGTGTCTCCTTTTTTTTGCTGATCTCCTGTCCCAGCAGGTATGGGCCTATGACCCCTTGCGATTCCCTCGGTATCCGACATTTTTTCTTAAGTCACTGGCCTTCTTTCAACTGGATCAGGTAACCCAGAGCAATCGATTAATCCAAAACGGAGATATAATTTTGGCATACCCCTCTAAGGTGCTTTGCACTAAGGGCAGGTAATCACCTCATAACAAACGCATCTCCAGGTTCAAACTTACGTCCGTCTGAGGAAGTGTCAGTAACTTTATCACTGCACCCAAACACTTGTTGGTTATTGTGTCTCCTTCTAATACCTTTTGTAATACCCAATTTTCTCATATGCCTTCTTTATTTTTTTTTTTTCAATCTCTAAATTCTTTATGGTATAGGCAAAGATGGCGTAATTCTATTTTTTATGTTTTTCAAAAGCATAAATCAAAATTCCACGGTTTTAGAATATTTTTTTCCTAAAAAATCATAAGAAATTTAAAACCACATTTTATTGCAAAGGGCATTTGAGAGATATGCACATTAGAAGCCCAACCCCCAATAAGGCTGGTTTAGAAACCCATTCTGAAACCTAGGTTTGGTTTCAAAACCTAGATTTTGTCCAAGTACAAAATTTTTTTGAAAAGCTATTTTCGTTACAAAATCTAAGTTTGAAACCTAAATTTTCTCTTTCCTACTTTTTCCTCTTTTCTACTTTTTTCATTCTTTCTCTTTTCTCTTTCCTACTTTTTTTCCCTTCTTTCTCTTTCATTTTTCCTA
>JANTPZ010092492.1:0-14974 GCA_025593235.1 Vachellia pachyceras
AGTTCGTCCAATACGACAACCACCTCTCTGCTAACAATTCCTCTCACTACTTGGTTGATAATTTCTATGCCAATGGTAACGTAAAGCCACGTGAAAAATTTTCTCGGCCTCTCTCTTTTTGCCCTTCTGTGATTTTTAAGTGCTCACCGGAAAATATTGTTGTGGGTTTTGGTTTGTTTTTTTTTAAGGTTGGGCGAATCTGAAGTCGCAAGCTGATTACTGGGGCCAAGTGGAGCAAAACCAAAGCGGAGAGAGCTTGAGGGGCCCACAAAATCAGAACCACGGAGTTCCTAAGCTTGAAGATTTTCTGGGATACTCCGATAGCCAAACGGAGACGCAAGACTCGTCGCTGACGCAGATATACGAGCACGGAGGCGGCGGCGCCGGTTACTTCGGCGAGCCGCAAGATCTGAAAGCAATCGCCGGTTTTCAAGCTTTCTCTGCCAACTCCGGCTCCGAGGTGGAAGACTCATCGTCCATCGCCAAGGCTGCTCATCATCAGGCCGCTTGTGGGGAGTTCGCGATCGAGTCGTCCGGCAACGACGTGGCTTTCTCCGGTTGTGCCACCGGTGCTTTGTCCCTCGCTGTCGCACCAAGCCATGAGAAAGCCATTGTTGCGGTGATGGACTCGGATAGCTCAAAGAAAGTCGTCGATACTTTTGGTCAGCGAACATCAATCTACAGAGGCGTTACAAGGTACCGCCACTAAATTTCTGATTCTGATTGTCTCATTGTTATTGTTATAAAGTCTTAAAAGTAATAATCTTTATATAATAATTCCCCTTTTATTTTTGTGGATTCAGACACCGATGGACAGGAAGATATGAAGCGCATCTATGGGATAACAGTTGCAGAAGAGAAGGTCAAGCAAGGAAAGGACGTCAAGGTTCGGCTCTCTCTCTCTCTCGCGCTAAGTTTCGTTGTGTAGCGAAACAATGTTTTGACGTCCATGATCATCGGAATAATTATCTTCAACATTTGTTTCTGAAACGTCGGTTATCGCGTGGTTTTGCTGTGAGCATGAACTTACCTTTCCCCATGATTTTGCAGATTATAAAAGCAAAAAAAAAAAAAGATTCAAAGCTTGTTTTGTCTTTTGTTTTTTCTGCACAAGTGCTTGTTCTGAACACCGTTTAAGTTTCCCCGTGGACGTGAAAGAGCAAAAAAGAAAAGAACAAAATGCAGGACTTAAATATTGAAGAAGAATTGAGTGTTAAGGAATCAAACTCACTGGAGCTTCTTTTTTGGCAAAATGTGTTTGCATGAATTAAAACCGCATTAAAAGAGGGGACAGGACACCTGAGTTTTCTTTCTAAACAGCCTTTCTTTAACCATCGACTGATGGAAAATACGTGTGTACGTACGTGTAAGTTGTAATCCCATGGCTCTGCAACTTCATTCAATTTGATTTGATCCACTCTGCCGCCATTTTGGCCACGTGGGTTTTGCTTTATTATCATCATTATTATTTTTTGTGTTGGGTGTTGGATTGGACATCATTTCGGGATCTCGCCCCCCCCAATGCATCTCTTCGCTTCAGACTGAACTGTACAGACATCTATATAGCTATCATCTACGAGCCGAATACCGTTTCGTCGATATATATATATATATGTATGTATGTAAGCTTTGTGGGTTTTGGGGCCTTAGCCTTGGCCTTTTCTTTTGCTTTGGCCTGGGCAGGGGAAAGCTGGGTTTGACCAAAGCAGCTCTTTTGAAATTTGTACTTTTTTTTTTTCATTGCCACTGTTGGCTGAAAGCTCTTTGACAGAGGCGAATCTTACAATGTCCTCTACATTCTGAGACATACTCACGGAGTCACGGGTCTCTGGGATCTTTTGTTGCAGCCTCAACTAACATTAAAAAAAATAGAGTTCATATTAGATCAAATCTTGTAGTATCACTTTTTCAAAACAGGAGAGGAAGAGAAAAAGTGTTATTTTTGTTTAGTCTCTTTTAAGGAAAGCCAGTTCGGTGTTTCTTTGACTATATGATGAGTTAGTTAGTAGCATTATTAGGAAATTAAAATTTTCTGTGTCAAGCTCTAGTCTAAGCTATGATTCATTTTGTTACTATATTTGGATATTGAATAGAGGGTGGGGGTAATAAACGTATCTATATCTATAGACACGTTAGCACTATGAAGCTAGGAAGGAGGGAAGAGAGAGAGAAACAAAAAGGATGAAAAATTAAAGGGCTTTTGCGCAGGCACCATATAGGGCATTTGATGAAACTTTTACTTCTTTTGGATTTGAAAAAGTAATTTTTGGCTAATTATTTTGACCCACATCATAAGCTTATATATACATATTTATCTTCTTCTTACTTATACTTCTTGCCCTTTTCTTTTTGCATGGAACGTGGCTGGTGGCTGCACTTGTGGCAATTCCTACAGTGTATCTGGGTATGAAATATTTTATTATTATATGAACTTTATTCCAGATTGGTTATTCTCAACCTATTTTCACACAAGATGTAATTAAATAATAAGTCTTGTTGGCTATGATCAGGTGGATATGACAAAGAAGACAAGGCTGCGAGGGCTTATGATTTGGCAGCTCTAAAGTATTGGGGTCCAACTGCTACCACAAACTTACCAGTAACATGCTCTCTTTCATTTTCATAGCTTAAGTTTTTAAATCTCGTATTGGATTCGAATGAAGTAGAATTTCAACGCCAAAAAAAAAGCACTTGTTTCATTCTTAATTTTGCTCAGGTTTCGAATTACACAAAGGAATTGGAGGAGATGAAACATGTAACAAAGCAAGAGTTCATTGCTTCACTGAGAAGGTTTTTTTTGGCCTTTTGTGTTGAACAAATAAATTAAAAGTTATGTAGTCTTCTGAACAGTTAACTGACAAATATCACTTGCCATTCATAATATAATGCAGGAAAAGTAGCGGCTTTTCTAGAGGAGCTTCTATATACAGAGGCGTAACAAGGTGTGCGCGCGTTTGAGTATATCTAAAGCACGCTGATAAATCATAATATCATCAAAGCTTATCGTTGTTGATGGCTCTTCGATAGATATTCATGTCCCCTCTTTCTATCTTCTTCAGGCATCACCAGCAAGGTCGATGGCAAGCAAGAATCGGTCGTGTTGCAGGGAACAAAGATCTATACCTTGGAACGTTCGGTAAGCAAATTTATAACGTGCAGTTATATTAAAACTACGATCTGATATATATATATTCATGGAACACGTTGGCTGTGACACAGCTACTGAAGAGGAAGCTGCGGAGGCATACGATATTGCGGCCATTAAATTCAGAGGTGCAGGTGCTGTGACCAACTTTGAGATGAGCAGATATGATGTTGAAACTATTATGAAGAGCACTCTTCCTGTTGGTGGATCAGCCAAACGAGCAAAACATTATCCAGAATCAGGACACAATGATGCTCTTCCTGGCAATAATAATATCCAGCAAGCTCATTATCCAAACGCCATTAATGCCAACGGTGGAACTATCAGTTTCACTCCCATTCAACCCACACTTGCTTCTATCCCTTGTGCCATTCCCTATGATTCTGCAGCAGCACATTACCACCCCAATCTCTTCCACCATTTTTATCCTGCTAGTAGCAGCTCTGCAACTGTGGATTCAGGCGTTTCTGTAACCGCCGCTCCGTTGACTGCTCTGCCTGCAGCTGCTGCTGAGTTTTTCCTGTGGCCTCATCAGCCATGTTGATCACTTTATATGGTCAAGTAGTTAGTTATCTTTGGCTATTTTACTCTTCTGCTAACATATCAGAGGCTATAGTAGGTTTTTATCTCTCACAGTTCAGCTGACCCCCAATCGAATATATACCTTTAACTGGGAAGAAAGGAAAAACTAGGTAGGTTTTGGTGCTGTTAAATGCAGAGTTTCGGTTTACAGTAGGAAGTTGGGATCATGTAAGTGACCTTTGAAAGATAAATTGAGTAGTTCAAGACTTTATAAATGCTTACTCACCTCGCCTTCTCATGTTCCCATTTTGAGCTCTCCCATTCGTTTCTATGTTTAAAATGGTATCGGCATGCGCAGTTTACTCATGAGATTATGCTTTAGTTGTCTGCACATAAAGCATTTGTAGCTTCCATAGAAAAAATAAGCTTCCGGTAAAAGTAAAACCGAGAGGCATGGGGCATTGGTTGCAGCGTTGAGTTACGTGGTACATTGGTTTCATTCTTTGATAAATGATCGCTGAATAATACTCGTTAGAATTTGATCAATCCATTTTTCTGTTGTTAAGGTAGAGAACTCAACCAATCATTCTTTTTCTTTATGATCAATTTCAGATCCAGATTCTATTTTATCATCAATCCAATCACGATTCATGGTTATTCTTTTTCTTACCATGGAATTCCCATCAAGTGCGCATTTTAGATTTGAGCTTAACAAGGGAAGATTTACATATATCGTTCTTGAAAAGAAAAGCCTCAGAATTGAATTTTCAATGCCGCTATTGTGATTGTTTGGGAATTCCGTTAGAAAAATGGATTTTGCAGATTTTGAGGTATTTTAGGAATTTCGAGATGGTTTTACGGATTTCAAGATGGTTTTTATGAATTTCGAGATGGTTTTTACAGATTTCAAGATGGTTTTGTCTCGACTTACGTGTACCGTTTGGGAAAATGGCTTCCCAAACAGGCACATTATCATTCTATGATTGTATGGACAAAACTTATTTTTGGGGAAAGAAGTACAAATCTATTTGCAAACGCATTGTGATGAAAGGGGCTTTAAGTTATTATGGGCCTAATCGATCTAACCCATTACGAGCCCTCACTGAATCAGGCTCGAGTTCGAGGGCTCTTTGGAACGCTTCCTTAGCCTCCTCTCTCAGCCCCTTCCACTCGTAACACTCCCCCAGTGCACAGAACGCAGTCGTGTTCGTTCCCTCGCTCAGACTCACCGCCTCAACCAGATCCTCCACCGCCGAGTCAACTCGCCGCCGTCGATTCACAGCCAATTTTAATTCCCCCCTCTTCACGAGTGCGTCTTCGCGCTCGGCCGCCGATAGCGACTTCGCGTGCGGCGTAGATAGAGCGGAGTCCATAGACCTGAGTGCGGCGGTGCGGTGACCCATGAAATCCAGAGCTTGGGCTTTAAGGATGTGAGCTGCGGGGTCCCTGGGTGAGAGAGAAAGTGCTTGTTCAGCTTCAATCAGAGCGCTTCTGGCATGCGCCGTTGATCGCGGTCCATGGGGTTTGGATCGGGCTCGAGCCAGGAGGCGAGATCCTTGGACCACACGGCGGTTAGATTGGTGATTGTCTCTGGTCCTGCTGCGAACCCTGAATCGACCAGGCTGTTTGCGAAGATTGTGCACAACGTAAAGAATGAACAAAGCTAGGGTTAGAACAGCCAGTTGAAGCATAAACTCTTTGGCCATCGGATTTGCAGTGTCGTCGCCTCGTCAACACAGCTTAAACTGCTATCGCTGGGGATTTTCTTTGCATTGAGTTATTGATTGAACTGGGAGTTGACACAAAAGGTATCTCTATATTCCTTATTTCTCACATTTGCTCTTTTCTCCCAGCGATCCCAGTACTCGGTTGGGCTGGGCCAAGAACAGCCTTGGGTCAGTGCTACTGACAGGCCATTAATAAACAAAAATGGTCGACCTAGAGATTTTTTAGGGTGAGGTTTCCTGTAAAGGCTCCAACCCCAAGTCCAAATTTTCATCAACAAGGGTTGGGTCTGTTCTGGAAGAGTGTCGATGGGTGTTTATCAACCTTTTATAATTATTTCTAAAAATATTTTCATACAAATTATATAAATTAGAATAAAACTCTTATTGAATACTTATTTTAAATTATGTAGAATATTATATGGTAATATATATTGGATAAAAATCTCTTCCGTCACTGTTGAATTCTTTCCTCAAGTTTGTAAATGATGGATCTTTTTATGATGTGATTCATTATTAATCTGTTCTCATGAAATCAAGAGAATGAGTCTCTAACTGTTGAACACCATTGTCATTTTATTTATTGTATTAAAATTGAAGAGAATAATAATTTTTTGTTCTTCAACTTTTAAATATTTCAATTATAACTTGATGTGATGTATTTTCTAAACTTTTAATTAAAGACATGACTCAGTGCTTATCTTTTTTATTTTTTATAGTTTTATCCTTGTCACCGAGAGTTATTCTACGTGGCAAGAATGGGTAATAAAATTTTGGTCAACTCACAGCTCCACGTAAACAGAGGAGGAGGATGGGAGAAGTGGACCAAGTCTGAAGAGAAAAAGAAAAGAAAAGGGAAGGTACGGAATGTCGTGGATATGAATTGCTCCAGTGTGGGAATTAAGGATGAGGAAGACCAATACAGGAGAGGAAGACCGGGGGGGTGATGGGTGGGCTTCTCAGTCCCTTCCCTCACCGCGAAAACATTGAAATTCTTAAGTTGCCCACTCGTCGCAGCACTTAGATTGTCAAAGTCTACATTCGGCATCCTATGGCTACCTCCACTTATGAAGAGCTAGGAACGCTTCCCAATCTGGTTTCAATCCCGTTTGAGAATGTAGTAGAGAAATACTTTTACGTAAGTTGAGGTAAATATACGAAGGATATTATCTTATTTTACGGAAAAATACAATTGAACGTGCGTTTGAGCTCTCCATAACATCAGTCAGTGCCATTAGGATAGATTAGATTAATTCAACCCACAAACCTTTGTGGCCTTGAATACGTTTTAAAACCTTTGGGGGCACAAGAGACTGCACAACAAAGAGGAGTGTTCCACAAGTGAAGATAGCTCACTAACGGAGAAGCAACAATGGCGATATTATGCTTCATTCTACTGGGGTTCATTGCCTCTTTTTTTTTTTCCTCCTGTTTTGCAGCTGCTTTTCCCTCTTCGATAGTTCGATTAGCTTTTCCCGTTGGAGCTGAGTTGACAAAAATTTCATCACCCATTCTTATCAGGATGACTAACAATGGTGTGTAAGTGACAAGGATAAAAATGTAAAATACAGAAAAAAAAAAGGGATTGTGTCATCTGATAGTTAAAAGTTTATGAACTGATTCACATTGAATCATAATTGAGGTATTGAATCATAAGTTAAAAGTTAAATTATCAAAAGATTAATTTTGTCAAAATTAAAATATGACTGATTTATTTATACAGGGGAAGATGTTCAGCAATTGATAGATTGTTTCTCTCTGCATAATTGCAAAAGATAGATATATTTAGACGTAGGCCTACGATGGATAGAAATTACGAGGGAATGGAACGGGTTTAAACTAAGCACTGCAGAGGATAGAAGGTACAGACACTCTCTGGTTCATAATTTACGATGTTTTTTTTTTATTTGGAAAATAGTTTTTCTCAGGCCACTTGGTGCCTTGCGTTGCTAAAACCATACTCCTTGATTACTGCTTGTTACATTCCAAATTTCAAGCCCCTTTAGAAAACTTGAAAGCTTCCATTGAGACTGAAGCCAGTGAGACATTGTTTGACCTACACAAGGCGTTACGCTGTTACCAGATCATCCCAAGATTTTTTTTTTTTAACATAAACATGAGCATAACAAGAAACCCTTCATCAAAGAGAGTACAAGGATTAAGCATGATCATTCCATGACTAGTTGCCTGTGACGATTGAGATCGTTCAAGTAAGTAGAGCAAGTATATTCTTCGAGGTCACTGGCATCTAACAAGATGGATCTTGTTGATACTGATTTCTGCTTAACATCAACGAGTCCCTCTTCACCCTTCAGCAGCTGCACAACCTATACTTTTCAAAGGTGCCGGTTCAGCATTCAAATGCAAAAGGAACCGTGTTGCAAAAGAAAGGGTTTTCTTTAGATAATGCCTTTGGAAAGCTATCCCCAATTCGGCTTGATAATGTTCGAATCTAACTTAATTAAATAGTCATAGAAATAAAAACAAGAAGAGCAGGGGTTTCATTTCTTTACCTGTCTCATGTATGGACGGTGGGAGGATGAGTGGTGGAGACACAGGGAAGCAGTAAGCATGGTCCTCTTCAGTTCAACGGAATCATAAACTTCTCCTAATCGCGGGTCTACTAATTCCTTCACATTGTGTGCATCCAGTCTTGGTTTTGCCTGTTCATGTTGAGTATCTCATATTAGCCTGGAAATTCACCTAGAACATAGATTGAAATCTTGGATACAGGGACACAATGAGGTATTTACCCAGAGGACAAGACTTTGCTTGCTGCATGAATCAACCGCACGGCGACCTGTAATGAGTTCCAGCAGCAAAACCCCAAAGGCGAATACATCTGTCTTCTCATCCACAATTCCATGCATAAAATACTCTGGAGCCAGATAACTGAAGATGGATCCAGTACGCGTCAGAAAATAATGAGTTGACAGTGTTAATAAGATGTAGAAAAATCCTGAGGCTAGCAATAGACTGACCCGAATGTGCCTTCTATTGGGAAGACAACATGGTGAGTCCACCTCTCTGGGAGCCATCTCGCGAGTCCAAAATCTGAAACCTACAGTTCATAGCACAAGGAATTATTTCCAGCTCGGCCGTATGATTGGGCAAAATCTAATACTATATTCATACAGAATCTCAATCTACTACCGAGGTAACAGGTATGATGGCATCATGTATGAAGATAATAGATCAGTTTATTACTATATTTTTAAAAGTTATTAGTATATTTTATATTACGAATAATAAAAAAATATTATTTATAAATATCTCGGTTAGTATTTTTATTATTTCAATGGTAGTTAAAACTAGTATATTTAAACTTGAGTATTATAGTATATCTCGAATTTTAATATTCAAATATTTGAATAAAGATATTATAATTATTTTATATTAATTATTGTAATTTCTTTATATAAATAGACGCTAATCATAAAAAAATAATATATCATTTTCATTCTTTGTACTCTTGATAGATTCTCTTAAAATATTTGGTTAATAAGGATGAGTGGAGTGAAATTTTTTGTCTTTTCTTTATTAAAGTTGGTTTCATTGGATTTCTGTAATATTTACTATTTATATTTTAATAAGGATATATTTCCTCTTTATTCTTTTCCACCCGTTTAGCATCCTAACATTACCTCAGCTTCGTAATTTTCGTTTAGTAATATGTTGGAGGCCTTGATGTCTCTGTGAATGATTCGTCTTTGGCAATCATGGTGCAGGTATCGCAAGCCCTGTGCCACACCAATAGCTACCTTGAACCTTATCTTCCACTCTAAGCATTCAGAACCTGAAACGTGGGGGGGAAAAAATCTAAGACCTGGTGAAAGAAAATGCTGAGAATACCCTAAACCAGGGAAGAAAAGCATCTTGTAGGAGAAGAAGGAAGAGATTGAGAGAGCACCAAAGAGCAGAGAAGAAAGGCTGCCATGTGGGGCTAATTGCAAGACAAAGTAGAGACCATTGTTGACCCCAAACCCAATCAAACGCACAGCATTTGGGTGGTTTATGTGGGCAACAATGCCTAACTCTGATAAGTAATCACCAGCTCTGTCCTCGGTGTCCCTCTCTTTCCTCATTAGCCTCTTCACTGCCACAAGTTGACCATTCGGTAGGCGTCCTCTGTAGACTTCAGCATGCCCACCTTGTCCAATCAGGTTCTCTAACAAAGCAAAGCACAGGAGTCACTGTGTTGCCCATATAAAGAGGTGAGGTTCCTCAAATTTTAGTAGAGACAAATACATTAGTGGGTAATTATCTTTTGAGTTAAATATAATGTCAATGCTTCTTCTTCTTCATCTTCTTTAAAAAAATTAAAGGATATTAGTGGGTTAGGAATATATCCCCTCGGTTAAGGCGGGAAGTTCACTTTGACTCTGAACATTTAGTGGGTTTTTTTTGTTCTGGTATGAAGATAGAATTAATTCCATGGTTGAATACTTCCTTTAGGTCCCACCATATTTGTTGTCAGCGGCTCTTGAAACTGAAGTCTTCACTAATTGAAAATTTGAAATAACTTATTGACTAATGGCCTCCCAAAATTGAAAACTCACAAGATACATTGAAAAGGAGGGGCAAGATGAAGGCTAAGAAAGGTGACCTTTCTGCCTGGGTTGCCATAGTAGTTTATGGGTTTGGGGGTCAAACTTTATTAGGTCCATGGTTCAACGAATTGTGGCTTGGGAATGAAAGTCTCAACCATAAAATCTTGTGTACTGTGTTTTTTTTTAAAACAGCTACTAACTAAATTACCTAACCCTAGTTCCAGTCAGAAAAATATCCTATTTATGGTCCCTAAAAGCAACTAAATTAATCAGGGAAGCAAAAAATGAGAGAATAGTATTGTATTGGTTGGAAGTTGTGTGATGTCCTCTCCTGTCAGACTGAGAGATTGGTGCGAATGGCTGCAAGAGAAAGCAAACAGGGCACGCCTAGTTTTTATTTCGATGGAGTCAGACTGAGCATGCACCCCTCTACGGCACTACTCATCGTGTGAGCCTAATACAACTTAATTTGTGACTTCATGATCTGCACGTTGGCTCAATTAATTAAATGCCGTACTTTTCCTTTTTCATCAATAAGTAAATGCAATGCTTGAATTATACATAAAACAACTGGAATCCCTCTCTCTCTCTCACTCACTCTCTCTCTATATATATATCTATATAAATATAGTGTCATGTTAACTCTTTCGCAAAAGAATCCATTAATCCAAGGCCTGTCTTTCTCCTCAATCTACGCACCCTGCTTTAGGAAAGACTACATATTCAATATTCTAATAGAAATCTAGAGAAGGGAACATTCTTGGGCTGAATTTTTATTGGTTCATTCATTTATTATTTTTAGAAGTTTTCCTATTTAGTATTTTCCCCCATTTTCCTCTCACTAGTTTAAAATTTCATCACAAATTGCAAGCAAGAACAGTTGTTTTGACAACTAAATTGGTAAACTTTGAATCTCCTATAAAAGGCCTCTTTCAATAAATAAGTCAATAAAAAATCATATAGACCAAGTAATAATCCATATAATTATGCAAGTATATATATGAATAATGATTAAGGAAATACAGAGCATGATTAATATTTACATTTGTAAAATAGTGCATAAATATTGTTCATAATTTCATTTTATGAAGTTCCAATATATATATATCTACTTGTATGGTGTGGTTGAATTGACTCGAAGGAGATTCGATGGGAGGACCTAACTTCTCGAACAGGGGAGCAGAGTAGACAGCCTTTTTGACCGAACTAGGTTAGTGACTGCGGACAAGGAACCCTTACAAACCCTTAATGATTTAATTAACTTTTTTATTTATTGAAAAAGAGATTATCTCTTTTTTGCAGAAGGAAGCCATGTCTGTAGAGAGAGAGAGAGAGAGAGAGAGAGGTTATGGTAGCGTTATTACCAGGATTGAAATTGTCTGTTGCAGCTTGGAGCTCTGCGTAATCGAAGTTCCTCCATGAAGGCTTTGTAGGTATAACTCCCATATTGATTCCTTCTTCGGCACTTCGAAGCCGTTCCATTCTCCGCTTCCTCAAGCTTTTCTTCGACATCTGGTAGCTCGCTGCGAGCAATGAAATCGCCGATATTCTCTGCGCTGACTTCTTCTTAAATGACTCTAACATTGCCTTCCATGGCTGTCCCAACCCTTCCCTCACGTTCACTCTCTCCACCTCCGACGACTTATCCGGCGAGCTTGGGCTGAAGCTGCTGCTGCTTCCGCTGTGATCAGAATCTGTGCCCGAAACAGGGATTTCCAGTATCCCTCTTGGGGAAGCCTGATCGTCGTCGTCGCCGGAAAACTCTTTCCCGTGCTTCTCTAACGATGATTCCATTTCTGGGTTTTAGCTACTTTGTCTTCTTTTATACCTTTCTCTGTATAATAACCAATGAAATTCACATTTCAATACACACATGCTCTTCCCCGTTCCATAGATGCAAGGGAAAAGCAGGGCACAGATAGATACCTACAAAAGTTGAAAACTTTATATCTCATTTGCTTGTGCGATACAAACCCAAGAAAACTTATCGAAAAGAGAAGACCGAGAAACAATTTAATGTTGAAGTTTGTGAATGAAGGGAAAATGAATTTGGTTTCTTCTTATTCTTCTTGGGTTTGTGCTCTGTTATGAAAGCAGAAAACGATAACTTGTACGTTTGTTTACCTTAAACAGGGTGCTATCCTCATGGAGGGTTTATTCAAAGATTCCAAAACTCAACCAGCTCGCTCGTGCTCAAAGAAATGAAACAACATTCTAAAATAAGGATCAGAAGCATGGAAGTTGAAGTTTAGAGTTAATTGACGTGTGTGTGATGAGTATGGATGGGGGGGAGAGAGAGGTGGATGAAATGGTTAAAGGGAAAACAAAACAGAGGAGAGGAGAGGAGAGGAGAGGAGAGGAGGGAGAAGAAAGCTTCAGAACCGGTTATCCTAAGAAGAGTAAGCAAAAACCAGGTTGGGGATGATGGGAATAAGTGCTATACTTATAATCTCAGCCCCTCTTTCTGTTTTCTTTTATTATAATTATTATTATTTTCTAACTTCGGGGTTTGGAGAAATGTTGCCTGAGACCCAAGCTGGAGCTTTGGGAAGGATAATAGAAGAAAGGAAAAAAGGGGAAAGAGAGTGGAAAACGAAAGTGTGGCTGCTGAACGCTGATGCTATGCGATCTCGTGCTTGGGATTTTTGGTCGTCAATTTTGGCGCAACTAACGCACAAAGGCCCATGAGTCACGAGAGGCCGTATATACGACACCTCAGCCCGCTGCTCGTGTGTTTAAAATTTGTTGATTATCGGTATTTTTTATTTATTAAAATATATAATAAAAATTTCAATAATTTTTCAAAAGAATGAAAGATAGAAAAATGTCCTTGAAATGTGCAAATATCAACTGAAGACTCTAAAATGACCAAATTATCTTTAAAAATAGGTTCAAATTCTTTTTGATGAAGTACTCAAATTTAGTTACATGCTTGAACGCGATTGCCACTTATGGCTGTACTTCACACAAAAAAAAACTTGTACAAGATTAAGTATCTCCAAATCACAAGGTACATTTAAAATACGGAATATTGGAACTCGTTTGGGAACGTGGTAGAAAAGTGCTTTTATGCAGGTCGAGGTAAATATATAAAGGAGTTTATCTCGTTTTACGGAAAAACACTGTTAAACGTGCATTTGATTTTTGGAAACGTTGTTCCAAACTATCCCATTAACTTACGGAACAACAACAATTAACAAAGTGACCACTCATTTAACAAAGATTTCTAGTTAGATATCACTAGCAACAATATATTAAAAGGTAATAAGTTTAATTTTTAAATGGTAACAATTAAGACGATTACCATTTATTTCTCAAAAAATAATTGAATCATTTTACAAAAAATCGATTTCAAAACAGTTCTTTCAGACTTTGTAAGAGTTAAGTCATTTCGAAATTACCATGCTTTAATGATCTTTATATTTCTTTCACCAAAAAAATTTAGGGAAATTCTTGCACAAGCCAAAACGTATAAATTATGAGAAATATAGAATATTTTTCTTATTAGAAAATGGTGAGGCTGAAACAAGTAACCAATCATTTTCATTCTTAACCAAGACAGTTAAATAAACAATTAAAGCTGGTTGACATTTTCTTCATGCAATAAGCGTTCGTTCTTTCTTGCTGCAATTCATTTTGTAATAGATGAACTTGTAATTCAGTTATATATTGATTGATTGTAGTACTAATATTAATTCACGTTTCACCAAGTAAAATTTTGTAAATGATGAGTTGCTTTAATTTTAGGGAATCTTGAATGAGCAAATATATAAAATAAAAGTGCAATATCATGCACATAATTTAATTAATATTAATATCAATTTATTAACAACATCACTGAGACAATAATGATACTGTTCTTCCATTGGATTTTTTTTAAAAAAAAAATCACTTACCACCAATTAAAAAAACTTTGGTAACAAGTTTAAAAAGTGATCTTGCAATTAATAAGATAAACTACTCTCACTTTTTTCAGTCAATGTGTGTGGGGTTCCCAATTCAACAAATTTTCAAGCATCGCTCTGTTTGGATAGCCTGTTGGGAGAATGGACACAGATTCCGAGGTAAATATGTGAGAGGAGTTTTGTCTCAGTAAGCGTATGGATGGCTTTTGATTACCCAAACGGACTAACCAAACAGAGCCAGTGATAAGAGGATGGAAAATTTTCCCTTATGACAACGGGTTTTGATCCCGCTATTCGGAGGTTCGAACCTTCCGTTCGAGAGCATATCCATTCATAATATATCATATCTGAATATAAATTATATATTATAATAAAGATTGTCCTTTTTTGAGAAACATTTTGTTTTAGAGTATATAATATTGGGTAAAGAATGGCATGGATTAATTAGGAGTATGGAACAATGTGTAAATCAAGTTGTTAATTAATTTGTTTTCTTGTAAATCATATTTCATTTTGAATTTAAATTTAATTATATGAAATATCACGTTTTTGTTTAATATAAATAATGCATGTGTAGATTTGAGTTTGTAAACTTAAGTTTGAATTAATTTTTTTCTCCAAACATAAAACGGAGAAATAAGGTCCATGATTCTTTGACTCTAACTTCAATTTGAGACATATTTATGTTCAAATAAGAGAACCAAACAAATTGGGGCAATAAAAATTCTTTAAAATGTATTATCTCTAATCCTCCCTTGTGAGTAATCCCTATTTTTCAAATCACCATAGTTACATTTTCTAATATCTATTATATATATATATCAAAATTTTCAATCACCTTAAATGATATACTATTTCAAAAGTAGAAAAGCTTGATACGTTTTTCAAATTTTAAGAACTTTAATAATGAGCACAAGCAACCATAAAAACTGAATCATATCATTCAAAAAAAAATACATGCTTGTTCTTAGTCCCAAGAAAAGCATATAATTAATAAAGAGGGGCCCTTGAACAACAAATTAATAAATTGACTTTTTGGCCCAAAAAAACAACAAATGAATAACATTTATTGAGTTTGTGTTTCAGGGAAAAGAGAGAAAAATGACGAGCCCTGTTTGATATTTTTTT
>JANTPZ010092493.1:0-17429 GCA_025593235.1 Vachellia pachyceras
AGAAATCCCCCAGCCACATCTGTCATCAGGGTCGGACCATAACAGATCACACATCGGCCCTTCATGAGGAACCTCTTGAACACGATCAAAGTTCCTTACATTATCAAGGGTTTCAATTGATGGCGACAGTCCACCATGCAAACAAAATATTTCTGACTCAACCTGTTAGAGACCAAATTAAGTTAGAAGTTGAATTCGCAACACCCAGAGCTGTTTTGAAAATTACAGTAAATGGAAAAGTAAAGTCCAATTCAGGAAAACAATACCATCCCTTTTACAAGCTTACACTTCACACAAGCATTCGTAAATTTTAGCACTTGGTTTCAGTTTTCACATGTATTCACTTCTAGCCCTTCACAATTTAGTTTCTCAACTGAAGATTTTGTGTAAGATTTTCAAATGGATACTGCTCAACTAAGACGAAGAAATTTCAGGGCTGGCAGTTGTGTTCAGTTTAGAATTTCAACAATTTGATGGAATAAATTATCTCTCATGTTTTTTTTTTTAAAAAAAGATGGAGGTTCTTGTAGCCTCCGGAACATGAGGAACTTTTCATAATTAACATCAGGAAAGGGGAATATTTACTCAAAATATATTTCTTCCTATTTTTAATGAAATACGTTACATGCCATTATTTGCTATTAAGAGGATATCTTCATATCTGCTCGACTATTACTATTGTCACATCTGTTCAATCACTAATTTTTAGCTTCCTAGTTTTCTTTTCTGCCTCTTTCAATGTAATCTATTTCCTCCCATCTCTTTGTTGATTTTATGGGATTGTAGTTCTAGTGGCACTCCTGTTGCCATAATCCCTAGATATCAATACCTTGGATTCGAGTACGTCAGAATCATCTTTCTCTAAGGTCACATTTGGTACAATAGCGTCTTTTCAGCAAATGAGAATGGAAATTAGAAAAGAAAATAGGCTTTCCATGGAATCAATTTGTATGTTGGGTACGATTAAAAACATTTTTTAACATAAAAATTGAAAAAGAATAAAAGTGGCATAAATATCCTTAAATAAAAAAGGGAGAAAATTAGTTTTAATCTATAAAAACAGAGTTATTCTCATCCTTCAAACTATGGCTCGCAAGGAAAATGGCATTTCCTCAGCCATCCTGATGGAAGGTTCCTTCCCATGTTTGATGGAAATGGGCTTTCCAACATCTCCCTTTCTGAAACTCCCTTCCTTCCCACCAAACATGTCCTAAGTTTCTACAGTTAATCCTCCATTGCCCTTGCGATCACTAAATTAAAATTGAAAAGCACAAATGGTAAAAATATTTACTAACCAATGCAGTCAACGGAAAGTAATCAAAAAGGTCTGTAAAGATCTTCCAAACATTGGCATTACCATATCTGCAAAAAAATAATGGAAAGAACTATCATGGACTTGAAAAGAGAAACAGGAAATTAGATTGCTAGTAAGCAAGTTGATAAGCAAAGAGGAACATCTATAGCATCCTGATTAAATCACTCATTAAATAAATTGTATAAGAATCTAGATTCAATTACATATGAAATATATAAATATGTGTCAAATTATACCAAAGTGCCTCTGTTAGGATCTTAAAAACCAAAACTATCTCAAATCTGACTACAAGTAACTATCAGATAATATAATCTATATCCAGATCCACTTTAGCCAGCACACTAAGTCCACAGATCGTCCATCCTCACAATAAAGTAAGTTCCCAATTTGATGCTCAGAGATCATGTCATCATATACTTCAAAACACAAGGCTATAGATCAATTGCTCACACTATCGGTGCAAGCACATGATAAGAAATGCAAAAATCCCATGTCTGAATCTTGTAAACAGAAAGAAGTTTGCTACAGCGCTAAGCATTCAGGTACATTACTATTCAGTCCAATTCCCAATATTGATTGACCAGGATCACATGCCATGGATCCTCCACACACAACCCCCAAAAACTAGTACTCCTTTTGACAAAAAGTAGTTTAAAATCACAAGATTTTTTTTTCTATCCCAGCTGTTTATCTGTCTTAGTGTTGAATTAAGGATATTGGAGCCAAACATAAAATAAACACATCTTTTCTCCCATTTCTGCTTCATTTTATATCAATAACAACTTGATGCAAACATTTCTATACTCTGATTATTTAACTAGGACATCAACGCATACCACTTTCTTTTGTGTTAATCACACAACTTCAATAGCATCACCAGTTACGAAACCAGATGTCAAAATGTCAAGTATGACATATACATCAATATTGAATATTGAATATTGAAAATTTTGAAACTACAACTCCCAAATTCTTAAAAAAAAAAGCAAATTGCTTGTAATCTAAAGGCAAAATGCCACAAATACATGTCAAGGGAAAAAGAAGACTTTTCAAGCATCCTATTGTTGAAAATATGTCCAAACGAGAAGTTTACATGACCCAGAAAAACTGTCATGCTATTGTGTTAACAATGAGAATTTCAATTGATACAATCACAGATTTATAAACAAAAAAATCTTCTCTAGAGAAAAGTATCTCCTGTTTTTCCCCAAGAACACTAAAAGGTGTTGAAAACTCACTTTCTTAGGCATTCATCATAAAATCCATAAACTTGAGTGATCTGCAAAAGGGAAAACATTAAAGCAACACATAGGTTAACATATCAAAATCATGTGCAAGTTTGCAAATCAAAACCGAAATGCTTGACAACTAAACTTGTTATACAACTAAAAATTTCTGAGAGAAGCCAGTTCAAGCATCCCTTGCGCAAATTTCAATGAAAGGGTTGAGAGGACGCATACCTGACGGCTTTCATGGTTTCCTCGAAGAATAGTAATACGTTGAGGATACCGCACTTTCAAAGCCACAAGAAGCTGCGTAGAATAACTAATTAGTACCTCAAGCATACACCAATCTCTTTACATAGATAATTTATTCATGTTCTATTAAGCTGCTTAAAACACTAGGCAAAGACTAAAAATCTTCGCAAGTACCTCAACCAAGGATCCACAAGTTGAGACTTGAGAAGTCAATGTTCAAAAACTTGTGTTGGAAATGTAATTGTATTAAAGAAAAAACATCCTTATTATTTTGGCGGTGATTCAGTTTCAGATTTATGCTGTACAACATCATCATTTAGTCATGCTTATAGACTAGGAACATGAAAGAGGATATTTGCAAATCGGCAAGGATTCTGCTTTCTTTTAAACCCAGTCAGGTGCCAGAAGACAACTTAAATGACGCTCACTCACACTTAAGACTTGGCTTCAGAAAAAACTTTCTGGCTGAGTTCGCTCAATCTCTACCATGAATTTCCAAAATGCATAAAAAGAGGGGGAGCAAGATGAAATGGTACTGCAGAATGATTAAGAGAACTGGATAAATTTTTCTCAAGTACACTTACTGTTACAGTTTCAACTGAATAATAACCTCGGTCCACATAATCTCCCATAAACAAGTAGTTTGTATCTGGACACTGTCAAACAAACATGGTATCCTTAGATTTCTAGCCATAACCTGATAAAGAAAATTTTCACTAAATCACTAGAAAAGTACAGTAAAAAAACAAACATGCAACAACAGATCATAAAAATTATTTTCAATATAACAATGGTAAATTAACTTATGAATAATGATAAAAGGGCCCATTGAATTCAATTGATGGTTCTCTTCAAGGAATCCACTTCCAGAAAACTCGAGCTTCAATTTTCAAAATCTTATTCATTGGTAGGTCTCAATCATTCTCCTCAGCTGAAACAACAGATTTTAATGCCAAAAGGAAGTCATAGAAATAAATAATACCTTTCCTCCAATTCGAAATAGCTCAGCTAGATCATGAAACTGTCCATGAATATCTCCACAGATTGTCACAGGACTTTTCACCGGCTATGAGATACAGGAGATTAAAAAAATAAAAATTAATTCTTTCTCTGGCCAAGAGACTATGAATATTAAAATTTCCTTGATATAGGGTAATGTGATTGACATTTACAGGGATACGTAGCATGAGCAATATAAGCATATAAAAAAGAAAGCTTGAAAGACTTATTTCTTCCTTCCACCAAACAGGTGTCATTCTCAGAATAACAAGCATTGAAAGGAACTGAAGAAAGAGCGATGGACCCAGATAAACAAATAGAAAAGGTATAGTTAATTCATTTCTGACTAAGTGAAAGATTTACAAAAGTATAGCAGAAAAGAAAAGTAATGAAGTGAAATCGCTGGCTCAAGTAACAGGAAAACTATAACTGAGAAGTGCAAGTTAAAAAGCAGGAATAAAGAATACCACCTGGACATTACTTTCATCCATCAAAATCTCCTTTGCCTTGTCGCATAAAACTCTGACCTGAAGGCAAAACAGAAAACAATATCATCAGTTTACATACATAGACCAACAGCAACAACAATCAATAATGTCAATAAATTGAGCACAGTTACTTAAAATAAACACGTAAATCAATATAAAATTACAAACCCTTCTGATGTTTTCCAACACTGATAACTCAAGAGAGGAGGAAAAATGTGGTCATTATCTTATCTAAGTCAGTCTCAAGAGAAAGAACTCTGTGAAATGAACTCTGTCATGGGTAGAAAACTAGAAATAAATGAAGCATCGCTGCTGATACAAAAGGCATATAGGATGAAATGCCTCTTTGGAAACTATAGGCGATGAGCACAGTAGGACGTGCCCAATGTGCTAAGCACCACTTACTACGCATATGATCACTGATCTATCTTTGACATTTGACAATTACCATAGTGTAGCACTTCAACTCAAAGTAAGAATCAAAACCCGAAGTTAGCTAATACATGCTCCACTGATATACCAACAAAGTAAAAACCTTAGAAGAAACGCTAACTGACATCTCGTGAGATAATGTGAAAGAAACTACTCTGTCATGCCAGATACTTTAGGACGCCAGCAATAGTTCATGTCCTCAGGATGGTTTTAATTTCTGCCGTAAGAAAGTATAGAAATACAGAACATCCAACGACCATGTGAAATGTCAAAACAGGAGAGACAAAACAATCCTGTAATATTTAGGTGATTGTCTCATCCTAGAGACCACGATTCGGCTTTGACACAGGAGGACATGTACATTCTCCAAGCGGAATATAACGTGATCGTTATAGGTAAAAATCCATTTTTGCAAACAAATAGCAGTTTCTATAATTTTTTTCTCACCAAGTCAGTCTAAAACTCATCGAATTTCTTTCTTCATTTGCACAGACCAATCAAACTTTGAAATGTCTTTAAATTTTACACTCACGACATTCCAATTCGCCGCGACACGGCGCTAAAACCATTCGGTGTTGATTCCATACCGAACTGCTACGTTTCTACAGAAACTAAGCAGATCCTAACCATTCATGTAAAGTAAGTCAAACCTGTTGCTCTGAAAGCGGCTTGCACTGCATTAGCTGCGAGATCTGCTCATCGAGATCGTTGCTCGACTCCGATGGCAGGGAATCGACACCCATCTTGCTACTTTGCTCAATCAGGGACGTCTGGGCTAACACCGGATTAGGGCAAACCCTAGATAAAAAATTCCCGGCGTCCTTCCCTAGCTGTTCGCAGCTTGCGGAGTGAAAAGGAACCAAAAGAAAGAGGAAATGGAACGGGAAGGGGCGCGTGAAGTAATACGCAAATGGTCCTTCGAGTTTTTTTTTCTGGCTCTAACTGCTATTTTTTTCCTTTTTTTTCCTCCTTCCCAAAATTCATTTGTGTCATGGCGATCAACTGTGTATATCCAGACATTTTACAAATTTTAAAATGGTTTTATAAATTTTAAGATTGTTTTAACGAATTTTGAGATGATTTTTAAAGATTTTGATATGGTTTTATATTGGAATGTGTGCACCGTTTGGGAAACGGTGTTTCCAAACAAGCACAACGTGTTTGAGAACATGTCAACCGAGATAAAAATTTCTTAAAATCTGTAAAAACTAAATCAAAATTCATAAAAATCATCTTGAAATCCGTAAAACTATTTAAAAATCTGTATATTTATTTCTTCTAACAAAACTCATTTCTTCAAACGGAATTCCCAAATACATATGCTTTAACAAAGTTTTGGTTAAACTTTCCTATAATAATATAGGAAATAAATTAGCACTATCATTCATTAACATACAAGAGATATAATGATTGTCTTTTGAATAAATCATTTAATCCAAGATTTTTTTGGCATCTTCGTAATAATAATTGCACTCTTACCAGACATATCATAGTACCAGAAACTTTAATGTAGTATTATCTGTAATCTAATTATAACAATTGTAGTATAAAAAAGTTTAATCGATAAAAAATATTTTTTTTGGTGTATTTTTTTTTCAGGATTGAACGTCTTCATCTCTCATATTTTGTATATTATTTACCTGTCGGATCTAGTTTAATCAAAGTTTTAATTGATAATGTCAAGATAAAATTTTTCATTGATAACCTCAGCCCTTTTTTTGATGAACTCCAGATATACATACATAAATCCTACCGTTTTACTTAATTTTCAAATGAAATTTGAATTTACATATTACCATCGTGTTTTTAATACAGAAGTTATATAACTTTATTTATAGAATATTAAAAAAATTAAATACAGAATTTATATTTATCATCTTTAACATAATCTTCACAGTTTGTAAATTAAGATATAATTCAATGATACATAGAAATAAATACTTTTAAATAATTTATTTATTTTCTTTAAATTCCTAAAAAAAATATAATGAATAGTTTTATATTAAAGATAAGAGGGAGGTATTATCACAATCTTGACCTGCTGTGTATTTCAAAATTCAAGTATGTAATTTAATTGGTTTAAAATTTTATCACCGATCACACTAGTTTATCCTAATTAATAGCAAATCAGTCATTACTGTAAGAGTCGATTAATTTTTTTTTGGAAGTTAAGAAACCCAGTTAACTTGTATACTTGTCATTTTTCTCTAAACTAATTTTTTTAATTTATAAATTGATATATTATGATAATATACATAAGTATTTCGGAATAGATGATATAATTAATGAATTTATTTAATATTTCCAATATACTCAAAAAAGTGAATTAACTTTTAAATTAAGGCCGGAAGTAGTAGATTGATGATTAATAATACTACTTCTGATTCTTAATTTAAAAGCTAGTTATTTTTTTAAAAAAATAAAAAATCTACACAATTATTCAACTATAGCATATGTTTTGAAGCATCTATATGTATAATAAGATTATATATTATTTTATAAATCAAATAAATTAATTTAAATATGATAAATATATAGATTAATTAAAAAAGTTAATTAACTCTTAAGGCAATATCATTTTTCCTACCCAATTACATATCTAATTTGGCTTCATAGGATGATTTGAGATTACCCTTTTCTGTAAGGTTGACTTTCAGTTCATTTACTGCCATTTCATAAATGAGTATGTTTGGCTAAGGCCTAAAAGCATATTCAACAGTATTTTTCATAAAATGAGATTTCCTTCACATATTTACCTCAACTTACATAAAACTATTTCTCTACCACATTTTTAAATGAGCCCGTTAATTCCTAAACCCATTGGTATTGTGGCATTCTGACTTCGCTAGTTGGGGAGTGGCTCATGGATTTGTACCCCAGCCCCCGCATGCCATGAACTCCGAGCAATTCTCTCTTTATTCACGTAAAATTATAAAATACAAAGTAAAATATATCAACTGTGTCCTTCATTTAATCTCAATTACAAATATGTTTTTTATTTAAAAAATTTGTTTTTAACATTATAATCTATATTGCACAAACTTCTCTTTAACCTTTTTTAAACATAAATATTACTACTTATTAGTTAACAATCCTTCAAACATCTTTGCCAAAAAAATTATTTTAATTCCTTCTAATTTTTTAATAATACTATTAAATTGATTAATTTTACTCATTATAAATTTATTTAATTAGAAATTTTATTGCTTCAATAATTTCAAATGTTTAAACTTGTTTATTTCACTTTCTTATTCAATAATATTTTAAATAGATATGTTGGCTAAAATATATTTCAAACATGTTTTTTATTATTTTATAAGATAAAATAATATAGTTTTAAACATATTTCGTTAAACGTCTGTGTATGCAGCGAACGAGATTATCGCTATATATATATATAGCAGGGACATTTTTCATCAGTCTACCCATATTTGTTTTCGGATCAGTAAACAAAACATTTTGAAAAGCACTTTCTTGAGAAAGATACCTGAATATAACATGTATTAAAGAAACCAGAAAATCCAGGAAAGTGTCATGATTAAAATTGACTTTATCCATGGATTAATCACTTTAAAATTCACCCGGCGTGATCATGATTCATGAACTTGCGTTTAGCTTAAAACAAAAAAAAAACATCCCAAGAAAAAAAAATGGGATTAGCATTTGCACATTATGCACGAAAGGAAGCTGACAGTGTCACTACAGCACCAAGCTCACATGTTTGCTGCCCATAAAGCCATTCTAAAAATTGCGGAGCTGAAGAATAAAGTAGCTGACCTGTGCCCATTTTTATGATGCAAAATCCATCATTCAACATTAAGTATCTTCCATCCCTATACAACGCTACATATGGTTGCTAGCCACAACTGAGATAACAAAGCCCACTTTAGGCAGGTTTCTGCTGACATTTGGCAACTAAGCACACCCTAAGTTTTGACTATTATTTTTATCACTATAGAAGGGATTTGAACTCTGCTCAGCAGCCACTAGATTATCTCCAGAAATTTGGAAAAATAGGTCAATTGACCAATTGCTTGAATGAATCGGGCCACTGAACATCTATAAAGACAACTTAGAGGGGAAAAAAGATTGGGGAGGAGAAAATTCAACAAGGCGTATAAAACTTTCCTATAAGACAAGGGCGGCATATTACAAGGCAGATCATTGCTAGGATCCCACATTGAGATACCTGGAAAGACGCAGGCATGATCTACCACTCGCAGCAGCCAACCAACCAAATGCTTCTTTCAGCCTTTCTTTGTGTATTTAGATCTGAACTAACATTGAGGAACATTTTTTTTGTCAAAATAACTCAGGCACCCACAAATACAAACGCAAACTCAAAGTTGTTCAAGAGGTAGAGTGAACCAAAGAGGCTAAGAAACACAAGTTAATTGTGCACCCAACACTCAATTGAAATCGAAGATAGTCTCAGATGAAATATCTACTCAAGGACTCTTTATAAACCAAATTTGTCAATTAAATGTTTACCAGCACACAGATGTTAAAGCCTAGATCTATTCTTGCAGCAGCGAAATTGAGATTTGCACATGACGAAGTAGTATGACAAATTACTTCCAAGCATATTCTAAAAATAAACTAAACATCAGCCACATACAGTTAAAAACTATAAGCAAGAATGATAGCAAAGAAGCAAGGGGAAGAGAGTCACTACCTTCAATGTTAACGCCTAGATCTATTCTTGCAGCAGCGAAATTGAGCTAACAATGCTATATGATCAGATGACCATTCAGGGGAGGGAAGCGCTGTGTCTTTCCTCAAACTCTGCTCATCCAACAGCTCCAATAGTGACTCCACCACCAATGAATCCGCTGAACCATAAAATTATTAATTTATCAAACAGTGACCTGCATGTTAAAGTTCAGCAAATGATACAGCATTATAAACTAACTCACCTGTGTAAAATATGTAATCTAGAGTGCCAATAAAATCCCTGGTGACATTTGTGAACAAGGGTTCATTTGTTGCACTATCCACTCTCCTTCTGTGCTGCTCAAATCCAAGACCTACCCTTCTTCCGAAGGATGCGTATGCACTAACCTGTGATTGATGGTCCATGAGCCCAAAAAACCAAAACAGAAAAAATGAAAATCACAAACAGAAGAATTTAAGGGGAACACGGCTAAATGGAAGAAAGAGCATGAAAATGCAATCCAAAGAATATATTACCAGTGGCAATTGATGAACCAACTTGGTGTGTGGCCGCAGTATATTAAGTGGATCAACTGCTAAATCTGGATGTGTTTGATCTACCTTCCCCAATGCAAGAAGTGAATGTGGAGCACTGCAACAAAGTTCATTATCACTTTCAGACACAATCTACTGATTCAGCCATAAGAGCTCAACAGAATTAAAATAAGCTTCAACCAAACACCACAATATAGTTACCTTCCAGGAACCGAATTAAAGTCTCCACAAACCAACATTGGAATGTCTGCACTTGCAGCAATTTTCTCCAACCCTTTTAAGAGTGTTTGCACCTATAAAGTGGGGATTATAACTGCTGTCCACACAATGAAAACTGCTCATAAGCAAAATTATTGGCTAACCTGCCAGAGTTTAACATCCTTTAAATCTTGGTGCACATTTACATGTGTATTTGCCTGAAGTCAAGTCCAAAAGAATAGTCAAAGAGAAATACCATTGAAAAAGTTTATATAAGCTAAATGCCAAAATCTACTAGCAAAAGAAAAAAAGGGAAAGAGTACAAATTGATGGAAAAAATTGAACACCTTAGAACCTTCATTAAAGAATAGTCAATGAAAGTCAAGCACAATCTACCTGACATATATATCATGGCATCATGCAAACTGAATGCATGAACACAATGATGCCAAAGGGGCACAAATAAATAACAGCAACATAAAAGCTTACCACACAAAGAAGCTGTCTTTTTCCAGGATTGTCAACTAGCTGATTGTTAACTTTTGCTTCTAGAACCACAATTAGTGCAACATTGTCCTAAGGGAAAAAAACAAGAAGGATAAGAATCAGGGAGAGAAAACTAGCTATGCCTGGGAACAAAAGTAAAATGTAATCTTTGAACCAATTAAACACCTTAACCAGCCGATTTAATGCAGCTTTCTTCTGGCCAGTCGGAATCATAGCATCTGTTAAAGACTGTGCAGCCTTGTTAAATTCAACCTGCAGACAGGCAGAAATCATATTAATTTGCATGCATAATAAACAGCATAAACATACACACAAAATACTTCCCAACCTCGTATTTCTTCACATGTGAAAATCTGTCTCTACGGAAAAATGTTGCACAACCATCAACTGTGTTGGTGTTGATGCCAAATACCTATAAACAACAAATTAACATGTTGACATCAAATGGAATTTTAAAAATTATAACAAGGAAGAAAATATCTGAACAACCTCATTGGTTTTTCTCTTGTAGAGACCATTATAACCATGTTTGTCCAGTTCAGGAGCAAAAAAATCCTCATAATGATCACTTTGTACCTGGGAGGAAAATTGACTGTCAGCTGGAACAAAAGGTCTAAACAGAGAAATCATATGCTTGTTTAGGCTTAGTTTTGTAAGTGAAGAGCATAAAATTGTAACTCAAGATGGTTGGGTTGCATTTGACACACACCATCCCACATAATATGAGATACAAATGCAAGTAATTAAAAATAATACAAGATAATGAGCCCATTTAAATCACTTTCACTAGAACTGAGTTCATGTAGCAAGCAATACATACAAAAATCTCAATCACACAGGTATAACAAAAAAAAAAATTACAACTGCCATCAGGGTACTCCTCCCCTCCTCCGGGAAACTAATCTATAAACATAATTTCAAAAAATTCTGACAAAACAATTTGTAGTTAAAACAGATGTTGGCACTATATTGCTATTTCATTCAATAATTTTTTTTAATTGAAGATTAAAAAATTAGACAAATTTAAATCAGTATGTCAACGATGCTCAACCAAAAATTAAAGAATATTTATATACCTCCTGAAGACAAATAATATCTGCCCGGTAACCTACTATTTCTCTCAACAAATTTTGCCTGCGGTAAGGCCAAGAAAGAGCCCATGGAGGACAGTAACTATATAAATCATTTGAAGCATATGCATCAGACAAAATGTTGTAAGATAGAACAGTAAATGTTCCTGAAGATGTTATGTGTGCATCTGCATCTATATGTGCCATCCCATCAACAGGAATCAAACGGCGTGGAATTGGAGAGGGAGCAGGAATAACACGAGAAGTTAGTATGGTATTAACATGCCCTACAGGAACTTTTGCCTCTGCATCAACTACAACACACTCAAACTTAAGGACGTGACCAACATCATCAGCTGTTGGGGTATACGTTTTAGTTCGCCCAACTTCAATCCAAGTTTCACCACCACTTCGTTGTGTAACAGCAGCTGGATACAGAGGAGCAGACACATTAGCCAAGCTAGCGCTTGAAGCAGAGCTAGATAAACTGTTATTAACTGTCCCAGAGCCAGAGCTGTTATAGCGTCCATATAGTTCCTCCTCTTCAGTTCCATTTTCATTGGCTGCACTTGCAGCACGGTCATGTAAAAGACGATGATGCTGCCATGCATCCGAAAAACACTTCGGTGTGCAATGATAACTTTTGGTAACAGGTATTTTGGCCTTAATACAACCAAGGCACTGCAGCGTGGCCTCCTCAGATGGATGTATGCTACAGACAGCAACCTTTTTATCGCTCTGCACACGATACCTGCAAAAATAAGAGGCAAATGATAAAACATCAGCCAAAATTTTAACTGTTAAGTAAATAAGGGGAAAAGAACTTGCCAATTAAATTGACTGAACCAATGAAACAATTGCCAAAAGCAAATTAACGGACAAGGCAACAAATTAAGGAATAAGGAGTTACTTGTTCACATGCTAAGGTAGTATAAAATATCAAATTCTGAATTGCAGAACAGTCAAAAGAATTCCCTCAATAATGAAATGATGTAGACTCGGCAGTCAAATTTCATATTATTTAGGCCAATTCAACAGTTTCACATGAGTTTCGTCCTATCTTTCCAATTTGGGCCATGAAAGATTTATATAAATTGACAGCCAGGAACGACAAATATAGTAGGCAAACCAGAAGTGAAACTGAGTTTATTTTCAAACCATAACATCTAATATACGACCTTGAAATAGATTAGAGAGAAGCTGATAGAGAAGAATCACAGGCCATAAACCTGACAGATAAATCCCAGAGAACTTAAATCCCACGGAGGTATTCAGAGAATTTATATAATCTTCAAAGTATCAAAATTTATTCTACACCGCATATTGAAGCTGACATTTGCTAAGCGCCATGACGAACAACAGCAAGAAACCAAATAAAGAACTTGAAAACATACGATAACCGTCCCGAGTCGCCCAAAGGTTAAAAAAGAGAAAGGTGGGGCAGTAACCCCGCAGCAAAGAGAGCAAAAGGACAGACAAAAAATGAAACAAACTAAACACTTACCACCTATACCGCAAGAAATGGCCATCTATAAGGGCCGTCTCAGGGACATCTTCATTAGTAACAAACTTGTCTGGCCGCTGTATGAGCACGTACGGCGTGAGCTCACAGCCCACAATGGGTATATCAGAGGGGAGGTGTACGCGAAGCACGGTCAGCATATTTCTTTCTTACTCCTTGCAATCGTCACAGAATTGCGACCGGAAACGAATACCAACGACTCTGTAAGCTTCCGAAATACCACAGGTGCAGGGGCGGATGCCAGGCGGATCCGCCATTTACTTTGACCGAATACACGCCAGCCTTAATGGACCAGAAGCAAACCCAATGAAATCACAGCCCTAATCGAAGCCACCAATGGATCTTCAAAGAGAGATGAAAGTTATCGTGCAACGAATAATTGAACTGGAATTAATGAATCAACGGAGGGGAAGGATCGAAAATTGAAAAGTAGAGAAAAAAACAGAAAATCGATGCTTAGGGTTTTACAGAGGCAGTGGCAGTAATCGGCAATGGCTCATAGCTATTAGGGAGGCGAGGAAAGAGAGAAGCGGAGGCCCTTTATATGATGCATGCGACTTTGTGATTTGTTTTCAATTTCCCTCTCTCCCTGACCTTTTGTCAGCGCTTCTTTGCGCTCTGCCCTTTTTCAGTTTTTCGGTTCCGTTCTCTCTTTTTCGGTTTCCCTCCTCCCTCCCCGTTTCTTCAAGGATTAGATGGATTTCTTTCGCAATTATTGGATTTTTCTCCGGATCGGCCAATTTTTTCAAGTCAAACATCAGCAGATACTATATAGGGAAAATAGCACTAAAATTTTTAAAATACAGTAATGACAGATCGGAACGCCAAATATGTTTAATTTTAGATAATATTCAGTGGACCAATTAGAAATATTAAAATCCAACGAAAATACAAAAATGTCCTTGAGAGATTAAACAACTAATTGTAATGAGCAAAATTTCATAGATTTAGAGCTTGTTTGGATGTGATTTTGAAAATAGCTTTTACAAATTTCGAGGTAAAACCTAGGTTTTGGAGAATATATTTTGGAAAATAGCTTTTACAGATTCTGAGGCAGAACCTATATTTTGAAAATGTGATTTGTGTTTGGGAAGTTATTGTGAGAATAGTTTTTACGGATTTCTAGACAATATTATAATAAATAATATAGTTATGAAAAGATATATTTGAATAACATATTAACAAATAATATAAAGAGAGAGAGGAATGGTGATGTGATGGAATAAAATAATAATTAGGGGGAGAGGAAGGTTGATGTGACAAAATAGCTTTTTCAAAACCTAGGTTTTAAACCGAGGTTTTGTAACCAAAATAGCTTTTGGGTACAAAAATTTGCTTGGACAAAACCTCGGTTTTGAGGCAAAACCTAGATTTAAGAATTGATTTCCAAACAAGCCCTTAATTGATTATTACCTACATTCAACTTGCAATTCCCTAAACATGGGTTACAATGAACATTAGGTAATGGGAGTCTCAGTTTTTTAAGTTACAGCATATTAATATCTAAATAAGGAAATTTTCTAAGCTTGATTGAGTTACAATTTACTAAATTTAAGTTGCAATGAACATTTAGTAGAACGAGTCCCGATTTTGTAAGTTCTAGGTGTAGTAATATTCATATGAGCAAATTTTCTAAACTTAAATTGCAATAAAGATTTGGCATGGAAATCCTGATTTTTTGCAAATTCCAGAGATAGTAATATTTTTGAGTTTCTTATACCTGACTCGTTATTTCTCATATTTAAATTGCAATTCCCTAAACTTATATTGCAATGAACATTTGGTAAAGGGTTGTGTTTTTTTGCAAGTATGAGAAAAAATTATGTACTTGACTTGTCACCCTACTTGGTTACAATTTATTAAACTTAATTTGCAATAAACCTTTATTGAGGGGAGTTACAATTTTGTAAAGTTTTAAGAGTGGTAATGTTTATATGAGAAAATCTCCTATACCTGAACTACTACTACTACTTATACTCAGTTGCAATTCGCTAAATTTAAATTATACTAAATATTTAATAAGGAGAATCCCAATTTTTTTCAAATTCCAACTATAGCAATATTCATATGTGAATTTTTCTATACTTGAGTAGCTATTTCCTGCATTAGAGTTGCAATTTGCTGCACAAAATAGCATTTCCTTCCTCACTTTTTTTTTAAAAACATTTTGACATATTCTTGTCTCTTCATCCAATTTCATTATGCCTACTTGATACATTAGATCTAATTTGAGATTAGACATATTAAGTATTGTAATCTATCATTTATATATTTTAAAGGGTTTCTAATGTACAGGTAAAAAAGGGGTTTTAATGTCATTTTCGCTTTTATAATATCTTATATATTTTTCATATATTGTTTTTCAATTCAGCAATGATACGTAAATACCTGTACTCATTTGAACATTTCAAATGCCTTTTAACATTAATGTGTTTTAGTGTGATTGGAAGTACAATAAATAGATTTAGGGAGAATGACAATTAAGTCCCAAGTAAGGGAATTAATGAATGAAAGGTCCCAAAGATTTAAAAAAATATCATAAGGTCCAGAAGTAACTGCTGAGTGCTGAGGTTGTCATTAACAATCTCAGCAACTTTTATTAACAACCTCGACAGTTATTCCTGGGACCTTATGATAATTTTTTGAATCTTTGGGACCATTTTATGGTTAATTGCCTTACTTGAGACTTAACTGTCATTTTCCCATAGATTTAAGTATCTAAATACTCTTCGGCGCAAAATAAAAGGAGGGTAAAGGAGGGGGAGAAGCTTCCTCGCTGTTTTTTTTCTTTCGGTTCATTTGGGAAAGCGGTGGAGAATCTGTTATTTATGGCTGTCTTTGCTTTGGATCCGTTTAGGAAATCAGTGGAGATGTTCTTTTACAGTTTACGAAGTAAATATGTGAAGTCTCAATTTACAGAAAAATACTGTTAAATATGTGTTTAGGGAGCCTAGACGCTCACCCAAACACACTCTTTGTTAACATCCCATCACATCTGAGACGGCAAAATATCATGGCCTCTGTTAAGGGCTTTTGGCCAGACACAATGTGTCCGTTTCGCAAGACGGTATAGAAGTACTTTTACGCAAGATGAGACACAATGAGATTATCTCGTTTTGCAGGAAAACACTGTTGAACGTGCTTTTGGGTATAAGTTAAGCGTTACCAAATAAACACAATTCATTTAGAAAAAAGTATATCAATTTAAATATATAAATAACTCAAACCTTTTTTAAAGTGGGCTTCTATTGACACATCTTAAAAAATAAATCCATACTTATATTTTACATATAAATTTATGTTATATATAATGGGCTTGTTTGGGAATTCCGTTGGGAGAACGATCACAGATTCCGAGGTAAACATGTGAGAGGAGTTTTATCTCGGCTTGCACGAAAATAATTTTTGGGGAGGCCGCCCTGTTTATTTATTTATTCTTATATTATAATTTGAAAATGTACTTATATTTATATCATATATATATATATAAATTTATATCATATTTTTTTTGGTAAAAAAAATTATATCATATTTTTATTATTTTATTTAAATAATTTAGATTGATTTATATAATTGTAACATTTTTCAGTCTGTTTTGAACACGTGGCCCGTTAGACTACTTTTTAAAATGCTCTTTAAGAAGTTTTATGTCAGGCTAGATACAGGCTGAAAAAAAAGGCTAGAAACAAGTCATGGGTCAAACTCTAACAAAATAAGCAAGGTTTGCCTGTTTCTAGTCTTAACTGCAACTTATTAAATTAAAAAATGCGAGTATCTTTTGAGGGGATGGGATATAATTAAAAAATACCGTATGAAGAGTTAGATCCATTGATAAAACAATATTGTGATATTGGATATGCTGATCCGAACCCCTAACCCTAAAACTTAATTACTTATAATTTTGGTTTCATTATTTCTTGGGAAATTTATAAAAAAAAATTACCTTTAGACTATGAAAATGACATGTCAGTTACTCAAATTTCATAAATCCCACATCAATACAAAGCCCCAATATGAGATTTTAAAATGTTGTTAGTTTACCTATATGCCCTGTTCCCTTTTGCACATTTTAAAATGTGGAATGGGACGGTGGATATTGGGAAAAGACCTCAGCTGAGGAGAAAAACGAATTTGGGCAGGGCAGGGACAGTGAGGTCTTTTCCCAACATTTGTGACTTCCAAATTGCTGCTTGTGGATCAATCTGGTATTAC
>JANTPZ010092494.1:0-20789 GCA_025593235.1 Vachellia pachyceras
AGGCCTGTCTGTGAATAATGTATCAGATTTCTTCTTCTCTAACAGTCCCTTCTCTCTCGCTCTCTTCTCCCTGGTTTCGTCTACAAAAAGTTGTAGTGTTAGGAAGGAAGGAGTGTGTGTATGTGACAGTTAGAGGGAGGGAGGGAGGGAGGGAGAGAAGGAGGAGGAGGAGGAAGGAAGGAGGACCCCAACATCATGGGACGGTGTATAGCTGTCAGAGTTCAAAGTTGTTCTGCGAGAGAAAGAAGGAGAGAGAGAGTTCCTATTATTACAAGAATGTCCCTGTCCTATGACCCTTTTTTTTTTTGCCAGATCCTGGCCTATGATCTTAACGAAAGATAATTGCTGTTATTATTATGCTCAAGGATTGCTTCCCATTCATAAAACTCCAGGAGGACTTCCATTCATTATTCATTATGTTCTTTTGAATTTAGATAGAGAGTATATTTGTTATGAATTATAAAAAATTGAGTGGGGATTGGTTGTAAGTAAATAGTTCAAACCCTTTGATGATAAAAGAAAAACTAAGATTCTTCAAAAACAAATTGTGAACAATATGAATCTTTATAATTATATATATATATATTTGATTAACATACTATGTACCCATTTAGATTAGCGACAAAAATTATCTTTTCAACATAATTTATTATCTACAAGGTAAGTATATAAGAAAAGTTTTGTCTCGACTTATATGAACGTATTTTTTTAACGTTATAACAAACAAGCCCTATATAATATATATTTATAAGTCATTATCTTAAATCAACATATTAACATATTTTTGGGAAATTTAATTATTTGGTTCTATAGTTTTGTTGTGTTAGATGCATATTTTTTCTAAAAGTTTTTACTCATAACCAATGTTATCTTAAAAGTTTTCTAATACTCAAAGTTGCTATAAAAGTATTAAAATTGAGCAATGTTGTCTTTTAACATTAATGTTAATTGCTAATGCTAATTTTTTTTATAAATGGAGCAACATTGTTATATATTAAAACTTTTAAGATAATACTAAACTTTAAAAATCGATGTAATGTTATTCTATAAATGGAAGTTTTTCGTGACAAACTTATACCTTAATCCAAATTCTTATTATTTAAAACACTTTCATTGAGTGTTTTTCTAGTATTGACTGTCATTGAGATTTAAATCAATTCAACTCAATGTCTATAATTTTGATTTGGTTAAAATTTGATTTTTAAACTTTGGTCTATAATTTTAATCATTTAGAACGGTGGTCTTTACATTTTAAAAAATAAAATTTTAAAGAATAAAGTTATTTATTGAAACTTAAGGACTTGTATACTAAATACGACAAATTGTAAAGATTAAATTGTACCGAATTAAATTTAAAAACTCACAGTTAAATTAAAATTATTGTTATCAAATGACTCATTTTCTCTATATGCTTTATATAACCATATGGGATAACGTATTAGTTGATTAAATTCAAGTATTACTAAGTTGATTGCAGGTAGCTATCCCAACATTTTTTTTTTGCATTGGAGATATCCTCAACCTGATTTAAAGAGAACCAAGTTTCTTTTACTTAACCAAACTACGATTAATAAAATATTTAACATATTAATAAACTATTTATAAAAAATCATATTATTCATGAGTTATGAATAACGTGACTCATTTTAATTTTCATGAAATTCAAAGTATTCATAATTTAGTTTATATTAACTAGAATCAATAATAAGAATATATGAAGAGAAGTTTTTAAATGAAAAATATGTAAATATTTTTTCAAAAAAATATTCATTTAGTTTTTAATTTAAATTATTTTCATTAGAAAAAATATAATTAAGTAACATTTTAAAAATAATAAATTAATAATTTTCTGTTTAAAGATGGGGCTTCTTGTTGGAATTTAATATTAGATAAATTTTTTTAGAGGTAAATGTAATTTTAAGTCATAGCCTCATTCACTTTCAAAGTGTTTTTTAAGTCAAGTTATTTCACTTTCTAAGTGCTGTTTTACTTTGACTACAACTTCAAACTTTCACATCAAATCAAATTTAATATATAAAAAGGGTTAAAGTATACTTTTGATCCTTTATGTTTGCGTCAAGTTTTATTTTAATCCTTTAAGTTTAAAAAGTGCACTTTTAGTCCCTCAAACTTAACGCCGTTAGTTTCTCTTAACGGAAATTGTTGATTCATTGAATTTAATTGATGATTGTGTAATAAAATGTTGGTAAAACATACTCACATTTTAATTTTAATTTAATAATATAATAAATTTGATATTTTAAATTGTGTAAAATAAAAAAGATTTAAAATAATAGCGTTAAGTTTGATGAGTCGGCAATTTCCGTTAAGAGAAACTAACGGTATTAAGTTTGAGGGACTAAAGTGCACTTTTTAAACTTAAAGGATTAAAGTGACACCTGACGCAAACATAAATGACTAAAAATATACTTTAACCTATAAAAAGTGAAGGAAGTTGTAGATTAAAAAAAAACTTGTTCTTATTATCATTTGACCGCAGAAGAATTTATTATATCCTTTTGTAGTTGTTAATTTACCATTAAATATTAACTTTTTTATTACACTATTAAATTGTAACTTTCTTATGACATAATATTGAGGTCAGTTATGTAGATATATTGTATTGATGGTGATTATGATCTGATATCTTTTTAAATACAATGAAATGAAATCTACCCGCACATCACGCGGGTAAATAAATTAATAAAGAGTTTTAAATCTATTTTTTTAAATTACCCATACGAGAGTGAAGGAGATAATTAAGAAAGATAATTAGGTAATTTTAAAAAATATTGAGATTTTTCTTACCAACCGAAAGAAATATTGAGATGAAGGCATACAAAAGTTATAATACCTCTGGTCCTAGATTTATAAATGAATTTTTTGTCTTAAATAAAGACTATTTCCATTTTATATTTTATATTAACCTTTTTTTTTTAAACTAATTTACTTGATTATAAATTTATATATAATCTAAATATATACATAAGTATTTCAAATAAATCATGTAACACATTATATAATTAAGTTAATTTATTTCGCTTTTTTTTTCTCTCGATTAGTTAACTAACTGTTATTTTAAAAATGAATATATACATTTTAACTGTAGTTCTATCCAATATTTTACAAAATTGAAAAAAAAAATTTCACCAAATATTTCTTAGATAAATAAGCAACTAGAAAATAATTTTTTAAATAGATCTTATAGTTCTACGGGTTTAACTTCATATTAATACTGATCTATTTATTTTTTAATAATACTGAATTCATAAAAAAAAAGATGGTTACAGAACTAAAAACAAATTAATCTATTTTTTAAGATAATAACATCATATTCATGTTGTAAATGATAATTGGCTTATTTGGAACACCATTTCTAAAAATCAAATACACGTTCAACAATATTTTTTTCTCAAAATCAGATAATCTCCTCCACATATTTACCTCGACTTGTGTAAAAGTATTTATTTACCACGTTTCCAAACGGGTCCTTTATAAGGAAAAAAGATTTTGTGCTTGTTTGGGAACACCGTTTCCCAAACGGTGCACACATTCCAATATAAAACCATCTCGAAATCTGTAAAAACCATCTCGAAATTCATTAAAACCATCTTGAAATCTGTAAAATACTTCGAAATCTGTAAACTCATTTCTTTCAACAAATTTCCAAACACACACTTATGCAAAACCTATAGATTTTTGGGATAAGAAAGGGGCAAGAAAAGCAAGAAAAGTTAAACGACAACTTTCTTAGATACTGCATGAGGTAATGATATTAATTTAATTAATTAATAAGTAGAGGAACACAAAAGCAGGTCGGGTAGTAAATTATGGTATAAGAAAAGGATAAATCAGTCCTTTCATGAATAAAAGTAATTAGGCCCTTCTCCCATATCATATTCTGAGAGGCCCGCCTATTATAAAGAGTGCGTGTACATTCAAAGAAAGGTCTTGTTACCTCAAGCGAGTGCGTTGGATCTTGCTCATCCACTTCCAACCACAACGTATACAGAAATTTCCGTTGAAATATTCACTTATCATTGTCAGCTACTCGACACGGATCGAATCAGGATATATTCAGAGTAAAACTTCGGTGAATTGAGTGGGCAACCCATCTATCATCCGAGTTAAACGTTTGAATTTTTCATCATATGGGAGGGGTTCGAACCATATTTCAGCATCTGGAGAGACATCATAGCTTCTGGGTGTATAGGTAAATATCTGAGGGTAATTAACAATTTACCCTGCTGAACATTGGTATAACATTCGATGAAGAAAGATTTCCCAGTGCCCCTATATAAAATAAATTTGAAGATATTTTATTATTCATGAAAATATCATAGTATATTCATGAAACTAGAGATTGATTAAGGGCTTGTTTGGAAACCAATTCTTAAGCCTAGGTTTGATTTCAAAACCTAGGTTTTACCTCAAAATCGAGGTTTTATCCAAACAAAATTTTTTTACCCAAAAGCTATTTTGGTTACAAAACCTCGGTTTAAAACCTAAGTTCTGTCACATCACCCTTCCTCTCTTCCCCTAATTATTATTTTATTCTGTCACATCACCCTTCCTCTCTTTTTTTATATTATTTGTTAATATATTATTCAAATATATCTTTTCATAACTATATTATTTATTATAATATTGTCTAGAAATCTGTAAAAGATATTCTCACAATAACTTCCCAAACACAAATCACTTTTTCAAAACCTAGGTTTTGCCTCGAAATATGTAAAAGCTATTTTCCAAAATATATAGTTTGTTTGGATATAACGTTGAAAAATAGATTTTACAGATTCTGAGTGAAAACCTAGGTTTTCAAAAGTGATTTATGTTTGGGAAGTTATTAGCTTTTACGGATTTCTAGACAAAAAAGTGGGTAGGAAAGTAGGAAAGAGAAAGAGAGAAAAAGTAGGAAAGAGGAAAGAGAAAAAAGTATGAAAGAGAAAACCCAGGTTTCAAACTGAGGTTTTGTAACCAAAATAGCTTTTGGGAAAAAAAATTTTACTTGGACAAAACCTCGGTTTTGAGGTAAAACCTAGGTTTCAAAAGTGGTTGCCAAACAAGCCCATATTCTCCAAAACATAGGTTTTACCTCGAAATCTGTAAAAGCTATTTTCAAAATCACATTCAAACAAGCTCTAAGAATTCACTGGTTATTTATCATAAAAATACCATTTCAATTCTAAAATTCTAAAAAAAGTCACTCTAATAATGAACGAAAGATCACATTGGTTGACGGGTAGAGATATAAATTGGAGAAAAAAACGAGTACAAAAATAAAATTTTAGTTTTTCACCAAAAGGTAAAACTTCTGCTTACTCGCTGAGAGCTTTTCAAAAATGGGGGGCTTATTATTCAAGTCGTTTTCTATATTTGTAACTATATTATTAGTATATGATTTAAATAAATAGAAGCAATCGAATTCTCATAATATTTTGAAGTTGTAAAAAAAATTATAAATAGCATTACCAAAATTGTGAAAATTGGTCATTACAAGTCTGAGAAAATATTTAAATAGATACCTCCTTTTTTTTTCTAAACTCTTAGGGGGCAGTTTCGTCTTTTGACTATATAAATATCAAAATTATGTATCTTGCTGTATAGCCAATGTATCCTTTTGTTTAGAAGGGTGATAATTGAAGTTGTAGTTTTGTGTAATTTTTCTATTTATTATCTAAATATAATATTTCACAATATGGAAAATAAGTAAATTTAATTATAAGCTTTAAATATGTAATAGATAGAATTTTTTCCCAGTAATACCCTTACTTAGAAAAATAGACCAAGGTGGCTAATTTATTAATGACTAATGAAATTATATTATATCTCCTTTTCTCCTCTCTTAAATAAGGAACAATTTTAAAAATTATAGTAAGTATTTTAATTCAGACAAAACAAAATAACTCAAAATAAAAATAGGAATGGATGAATTTGTGTATACATAAAGGGGTTAAGATGAAAAATAAACACATCACCGTATACTTTTCCTATATGCAAAAATACCATAAACATTTAAAATGGTGAATGAGTCAAAAATGTTAAAATTGCTAATATGACATAACGTCGTTAAATATGCCGTTTGCAAAAATAACATGGGTCTCGTAACAAAAAGTAACATTGCTAGATTATATTTAACAGTTTTAATATTTTTACATCCATTTTAAATATTTATGTATATTTTTACACATCCGAAAAGTATATATTATTGTATGCACTTTTGGTAAAAGTTTATGAATATTTTTCAATCAGCCCTGTATAAAATTCTAATATCGTTTTGGTAAGAGATTTTAACATTTATAGGCTTTTAATTTTTTTTAAATGAGAACAACAAAAACAAAGGCAAACTAGCCTAACTAAGAGTTATGCTTGTTTGGAAACACTTAACTCTCACCCAAAAGTACGTTCAACAGTGTTTTTTCATAAAACAAGAAAATCTCCTCCACATATTTACCTCGACTTGCGTAAACGAGAAAATCTCCTCCATATACTTGTTACAATCTTTAAGCAAGACACCCACCAAATCTTGGAGGCTATGATCAACATGAGTAATTTAAAAAGCATGCAAAAGTTTTAATCAAGTCATTAGCATAAAACTGTTTAGTGGCCAGCCACATTTATGTTTGACCTATCTAAATTAGAAGAAGACTGTAATTATTATGATGGGGTTGGACTGGGTGGTTAAACTAAATTATAATGATTATTATCTTTTTTTAAAAAAAATAAAATTGGTGTGTCAATCTATATATCTTTAATTAATTAAATTTGATTAATCACAAATGAATGACCTCTTACCTATCTAAAGCACAAAGTGTACAAATATTACACATAGAACCATCTCAATGCATTATTCAAACCTATTTTGACAAATGACAAGAGATGACATTTCTCATCATCTCTCCTTTTTTAATATCACACTTTAAGATTTTGCCATTGAACATTTTTATTTAATTCACCATGGATTTTTTTTTTGGCAGAAATTCTCCCTTTTTTAATGGAAAAGAAAATTATATTAAAACACCAAATCTAGTTTGCATGTTACAAACACTAAGAAAACTAACATTCAAACTAAAAAAAAAGCTTAAGAAAGCACGATAATGAAATTGTATTGACACTAAACAAGGAAAAAAATAGGAATTAAAACTAAAATTTCTTGTTAAGTTTTTGTTAAGATTGAAGTGAGTATTAATAGAAAGTTTTATGAAGTGTTTCTTAACACAATTGATAAAAGGTGAGGTGGAAACGGAAGTTCTCCTTAATAAAGTTGAGAGTTAAAAATTTATTAAAATAATTATTTTTGTATTAATATATGAAAGTTTTAATATTATTGTGTTTTTTTTGTTTGCAAACTGTGTTATATTTTGGATCATAGAAACTTTATAAAAGATGTTTGAGTATTAAAGAGCAGAAAGGGAGGACACAATTAATTAAAAGCAGCATAAATATTTTCCTGATTTTGTGATGCCAAAGCTTTTTCTATATTTTTCTATACCTATCTAAAAAAATAAAATTGTTGTGTCACATCTATATTTTACAAAATTGAAAAAATAAAGTTTCACCAAATATTTCTTAGATAAGTAAGAAAATAAAAAATTTAAAGAGATTTATAGTTCTATGAGTTTAACTTCATGTTAATACTGATCTATTTATTTTTTTTAATAATACTAAATTCATAAAAAAAGATGGTTACAGAACTAAAAACATAGTGATCTATTTTTTAAGATAATAACATCATATTCATGTTGTAAATGATAATTGGGTTGTTTGGAACAACATTTTTAAAAGTCAAACACATATTCAACAGTGTTTTATATTTTTCTGATTTTGTGATGCCAAAGCTTTTTCTATATTTCTATTCAATGATTTTGTTACTGGCAAATTATAACGGTATTGTGTGATCTATATGGTCAACTTACATAATGCTATAATGTTTGTTATTGTCGTATTATAGTTCGTTCATTATATTTAAAACATAAGTCATTTTTACCTACCTTACGTAAAGAAAGAAAGATTTGGCAAACTTAAGCAATATTTAAATATGTCTCATATCTCTACTCTTTCTTGATGTCCAATGTGAATAAAAAAATGGTGACAATCAAAATTTTAATCAAAATTTAATTGTCAATCCATATAGTTTAATCAAATGTTGATTTTAATTCTTATAATTTCAAATCATAATTTTAATATCTATAGTCTCATAAAGATTTGGAATAAGTTTAATGGCATTAACTAAAGTTAATATAATTAAGTAAATCGATCAAAATCAAAATTCATTAAAAGAATAGTAATCAAAACTAAAATTTGTTATTAAATGTATAACATGGACTAACTTTTAACGAGTTTTGGTTTTGATACATTTACTCAACGATATTAACTCAAACCAAATTCTTATAAAACTATTAGAACCAAAAATCATAATTTAAAACTGCATAAATCAAAATCAAAATTCAATCAAACCGTAAATACCAACAAAAATATTAACCATTTATATTTTAAATGAGAGGGACTAATAAATTGTGTGATTTACATATCCCAATGATATTATTTTGTGATGAAATGAACATAAAAGGCAATAGGAGTTAATAATAGCAGTGAAAGAATGATCTTTTATTTGTGGCCTATGTCCCTTGAAGCAGGCACCAAATAGTGAAAGAAACATGAGAACCAAACAAGAAGGCGAAGTTGAGAAGCACAACTATAAATATATAATAATACATATGAAAGGGACAATGCACGTGGGCTAATTCAACTTTATCTGAAATGGGTTTTAGCTATCCCATTCCTATCATAGGATTAGGATACATAATAATAAAGCTCAAAAGCAAACATGCCCCTATACCTCTTTTCACTAAAATACCTCAAACGACATCAATCTGATTGTCGGTTTGGCGGTAGGTTTGATCCGCCACCCCCAACCATTCTGTCTATATACTACTCACTTATCTTTAGAATTAATTAATTTTTATTTAAAAAGTTAAGGAAGTTAAATACATTACTTAAATCTGTTTATAATTTATCATTTTTTTATAAACTAATTTTTCTGCCTTCTAAATTGATATATAAACTAACTATATACATAAATAAATACTATTTTTATTGTCGTTCTCTGCTGATGACTCAATACGACATCATGTATGCGACAACTTTAGTTTTAGTGATGCAGCTATTGCCGACTTCTATTCAATCAATTGCTCAAAGTGGTATTGCTTCTTCACTTTTGTGTATATAGCAATTTGGGTTTGAGTTTGCTTCTATTCCCACCCAACCTACTTCTATTGTTCTACTTTGGTGATCCAATCATTATTAAGCAAGTTTTAGAATGAAAATTTATTTTCATGTTAAAAATTATCTAAAAAGGAACTTACTATATTTGATTTACTAATATAGATAATGGTGTTGAAAATAAAGAACTAAATACTCTAGTTATTATATCTTATTTAAAACATATGATTTCGAGATGCTTTTTATGAATTTTGAGATTTTTTTACGGATTTCGAGATATTTTTTATCTTAACTTGCGTGCACCGTTAGAGGAAAAATTTTCCAAACATGCGCACGATTGAATGATATATGCTAGTGTCAATGCTCATTAGTAAGTTTGTACGTTCCTATAATTTTTTATCAAGTCCTTATAATTTCAATGTTCATAGGTTTTAATTAGTTCTCGCACTCATAATTTGTTTGTTATCCTTTTAATAAAAGCAATGTTGGTAACTCGTTACGTGACTCTTACTTGATATGCATACATAGGTTAATTTTGCTGCATATTTATCTAAATAAAATCAAAATAAACCATATTACAAATTATATATCTAGATAAAAAAAGACAAGATTATGAACATAATAATATGTCTTTAATTTATTTGTTTCCTACCTTGTTATGCATACGATACTTACCTCGTAAACTGTAAATCATATCCAAAAAATAGCTTCCAACACTAATTCAAACAGGCTTGATGACATAAGATCTGTCTCATTGCAATGCCAGATTTTACTCATTCCTATCATCTATATGGAATCTAACCCAGTTGATTCTGTGCTTGTTTCGTTTAAATCCAATTTTTTTTTGGTACAAGTTTAAATCCAATTTGGGTATATATGCTTACCGTTCTTCTTTCGATAATGAAGTTAGTGTGTATGGGAACACCGTTTTTCAAACGGTGCACACATTCCAATATAAAACCATCTCGAAATTCATTAAAACCATCTCAAAAGCCATAAAATCATCTTGAAATCCGCAAAATAGCTCGAAATCTGTAAACTCATTTCTCCCAACAGATTTCCCAAACACACCCAGTGATATAAGCTATTGGGTCTGTTTGGGAACATAATGGGGAAGTGTTTTTATCATTTATAAGGTAAATGTGTGAAGGAGATTATCTTATTTTATGTCTTATTAAAAAAATTAACTGTGAAATAATCAAATGCATGTGATTCAAGATTTTATTTTGAAATAATCAAATTTATATGAAAGTATATTTGAAACATCATTAATAATTTTATTATTTTAAAAATAAACTAATAGTCTCCTCAATGTCAATATCTGAATACATTAAATCCATCAATATATATATATATATATAATTGGTGATATATTAATAATAAAATATTTATGTGGGCCTTGCTAACAGTACTGAAGCAGGCGTGGGTGTTTGTTGGTTGATAATTAAATAGTGAATTGATTTTTGCTTTATGAAAAAGGAAATAAATAATAAAAAAATTTTAAAAAATTGTGTTAATAAACAAATGAAGTAAATTGTATAACTATTATAAGTCTTTGCTGTTCTTGCTTATGCTCTTCACAACACTATTAATCATTACTTGGGTTGGGTCCACACTGCTCCTTCCCCCATTCTGCAACTATGTACCAAAAAGTTTCACAAATTTAAATATTTTAAAGAAAAAGAGAGCCAAATAAAAAAATAAATAAAATTTCACAATGATATAATTTAATTAAAATATGTAAAAAAATGTTCTATCTCACACACAAAAAATCCTAAAAAGAGTAATATTTAAATAAAAAAATATTTGTTCATAACTAAATAAAACATTAATGCACAAACCACATAAAACCCAATAAAACATAATCAGTAAAACACAAATCTAAGGGACTATTATTAATTTTTATTAACGTGTTTTTTTAATGGATTTTTAACCTCAGAATACTCGAATACATATAATTTCATACGTATCAGAATGGGACCTTGACACTGATGTATCAGCCAGTTTCACAAGTTTAAAATATTTTTGAAGTATCTCTTAAAGAAAAAAGAAATATAAACAATGAAGACGTATATGAAACGTAAAAAGTGTGAAAAACATCCACTTTATTATTTATTTTATTTATTTATTTTCTCTTCATTCTTGGTTTGTCTTCTATTTTTTTAGATTTATCTGACACACGTATTATTAACTTTTTGAAAAGGAACATTATAAATAATTTTGTTCAACAAACATCGTAAGATGTAAAATGTGATCATCTTTTCTGTTGGAGATTCATATCTCGATTCACTATGTTGTGAGAAATTAGCCATTTCGTTATATTCAACCCACTGATGTGTGGATTAACTTTTTTTTTTGTTTAAGCACGGATATCCTCCTACTTAAAGCAATCATGCATCATTTGGTACTAAATGTGGGTGCATATTCTGGCACGATTAGAACAATGGTTCGTCATGTCGCAAAGTACTGGTCCATTCTAAGGAAATTTACAATAAAATTCCAAATAGGAGAATTAATGAATGAAATGTCTCAAAGATTCAAAAAATTATCATAAGGTCCCAGAAGCAACTGCTGATGTTGTCATTAGCAACCTCAGCAGCTTTCATTAACAACCTCAACAGTTACTCCTGAAACCTCATGATAATTTTTTCAATCTTTAAGACCATTTTGTGGTTAATTCCCTTACTTGGGATGGATCTGTGTGTCATTTTCCCTCCGTTCTACTAGTTGTGTGATTGGGAATCATTGCACGCAAGATGAGACAAAACTTCTCTAGTATATTTAACTCGAAATCCGTACATGCACTAGATCAATTAACTTGAAAATACTCAAATAGACAGAATTTGCTTTATGTTATAAAGGGTATCAGAATGGGGCCTTGAGACAGATGGGTTTTGCAAAATTTGCAAATTGGACACAGAATGATTCATCATTGCTTTCTGATTCTGGTTGGCATCAAACTCTGATTTGGTTTGGTTTGGTTTCATCTTTTTTCGCCCCCTCATATCAATAAAGGTCTCCAGATTTGTTCTTCACGTTCTTCTTCCTCCCTTTCTTTTAGCCATGTGCTTTTAATTATTATTCTTTCATCTCATTAACTCAAAACATTGGTTCTTAGCTTCAGCTCCTTGTCTCAATCTTTTCTTCCAAATTCAATTATTGAATGGTGTGACACTATAAATGATAACACTCGCAACCGAATGTTTATAAGAAAAGTTAACATGACATCTATCGAATGAATGAAAAGAAAATCGTGAAAGGTCATTTGAGATTATTCACATATATATATACACACACACACAAAGTAGGCTATTAGTAACCAACGGTTGGTTGGATCAAGTGGTAAGCGGCTTGTTCCAGCTTAAGCAAGGTCAAGTTCGAGTCCTTGTGTATGCAGTAGCCACCGTTGGGAGACTCACCCACCATTTCCAGGTGCGCGACGCGGGTTGGGTCCGGATTAGTCGAGGCGAAGCTCCAGATACCGGGCGGAAAACCAAAAAAAAAGTAGCCTATTAGTGGTGCCTGCGCTGAAAATGGTAGATAAGACAATATAGTTTTTTTTTGGAAAAAAATAGAAGAAGACAAATGAGAATACTTAATAGACTTATTGAATATGACATTAACATGAACGAGTTATTAAAAAAAATGTTAGTTGTTAATGGTGTTATATTTTGCCTCACTTAGTGGGTAAATTTTGATCAATATCAAACACAGTTTTTGGTTGCTTAATCAACTCTTAAATTAACAATTAAAGGTTGAGAATTAAATTGTGGGGATGTAAAATTCCCATTTTTTGTGGGGGTCTTTTGCCCTTTAAACATTCCACTGATTTTTCATTCCTCATATTAATTGGGCCGGCAGGCAAATGACTACAGCCCAATCATTGCCCCAAAACTATAGGTCTGAATGATCGTTCGTTTCCTTTTTTTTTTTTTGGCTTTCTGTTCATTTCTTTGTTCCTTTTCAAAGCGCGCGCGCGCGCACACATATCAACAATAACTACTACCCTCTAAGGTTCAAATTCCGACGAGAGAGGTATCCACGTTTAATGTCTGATAATACCTCAAATAAGACTATCTCAAATAGAAAGATACTTGTGTTCAGCAAAAAAAAAATTATTGATCCTTTGTATAAAATCTAATTTGTAGTTTTATATTAAGAATTTAAGGTAGTATTAACTATATCTTATATTAAAGGAGGGGGTGGTATTGATTATATGCAAATCTTTTTCCGTTTTCCAAAGAAGAATAACTGTGTTGATAAAAAGGAAGTGAAACCCCAGGAAACACCTTGAAGATTAGATGAAAAGTCCATGAGAATCACCAGAGTTCAGAGGGCTTTGTAATAGAGCAACAATCAACAAGAATCAACATAAACATGACAAGTGCTACACTGAGTAACTTAAAAATTTCATAGCTAAGAGAAAAGTAATATGGAATCTTGAATAAGGTTAAGGGCCCAAACTTATAACCGGAAAAAAAAAGGACACTAAAAGAATTATTTTGAATTAGGGTTGACAATTCTCGAATCAAATCCAATAGTACTAAATATTGAATAATTGTATTAAGAAAAAGAATGTGGAAATACCAATCATATATTACAAGAGAATTTACAGCATTATCTTTAATGAGGTCCTAAAAGTCTATTCTATGTTTGAAGCTATATTCTATATTCAATCTAACACTAGCCTTTAATTTGGCAGCATGAGGCTCAGAAATTGAACACAAAATTGGGTGGGCCATCATCATCCCACTGAAAAAAGGGAGGGTGCTAGTTAAAGGCTATCTCCTGAAGCACTTGGAGTGTTTTCTGATGAACCTGTAGCACCAGAAAGGAAGGCACAAATAAGTCATATCATTCTACTGTACCTTTTCAGTTCTATTATTGTGTAATCAGATGGTTTTTGGCAGCAGCAATTAGTTCAATATGCCAGCCCTTCCATTGCAAATTCCAGCAATTCTCATGGAGAGGTTTTTTAAGAAAAATTAATCTTTTAGTCTCGATAGTTTTTCACTGAAGAAAAATTTTGGAGAAGACATCTCATTCTACTGATACTTTAGGAAAAATTGTCCCGGTACAACTCAATCTTTATATATTTGACTCAGTTAACATTCAGTTTTCAAACTTTAACTCACCGCAACTTAATCCTTATAATTTTAATAATTTAAAAATTTAGTCTTAAACTTCATGAAATATAATTTTTTTTCCTAAAACATAGGGACCAATGTTTTAAATATTTGAAACTATAGAATCAAAACTATAGGAATCAAAAGATTAATTTTCCCAAGTCTATAAACAAAGTGACAAAGAAACTGACAATGCTTCAAGTTCTCTAAGCAGTTGATATAGTATAAACCCTTGTTTAGCTCCTATATCTACGACTAGAGGTTCTTTAAGAATGTGATAAGAATAAAGGAATTTACCCATTCTAGATGCTGTGCAGTGATGCCAGAGTCAGTTCCAGCATATATTCCACTCAAGACCTAGCATGGCATCACAACAATGCAGGAAGATCAGATTTCAAATAAATAAAAAAACAGGAGAAGACCATTTAAAATTGACATGTGAAGGAGTTAGAATGACTAATGGTTAATTTACTTTGTCGGTCCTCAATTTTTTATTCCAATTTTTAATCAGGCCTTATAGTCTAAAACATTGTAATTATATCACTACGGTTCAGATATAATAGACTACATAACATACCCAATAAAAAATTTTAAAATTATACAGACAACATTGAAGATTAAGTTCTTAACTTCTGAACCTACGCGACAAAATAGGCCACTCAACACATTGGATTCAGTGCAATCGTCTACCTTCAGGGTATGTTTGGATTAGACAAAAAAGTTAATTTTGGAGACAGTCTTTGATGTAACAATACCTTAGAGACAGTCTCAAGAAACATGCCAGGGCGTACTGGAAGCGGTTTTCGTCCTGTCACACTTGTCTGGACATCATGATTAGTAAAACACAAGTCATAAAATGGTGTCAAAAGAAAACAAATACAATCTATACACAAAGCCTCCTTGATTAATTGATAAGCATAAATGTATGAGTCCAATTCAACCCACCCTTCCAGCAATTCCACTTGAAGCCTTTTGCCCATCACTGTCTTCCTCATCAACATTGTCTGCACCTTCATCTTTTCCTAGCATTACATTTCTTATCATATCCAGCACAGTTTTCCCAGGTTTTATAGCCACCAATTTGGTTAAGAAATTCACCTGCATTGACAATGGTTGTAGAGATCGTGAGAATAAGAATAACATAATATTAATAAAGCAAGCTTTTAGACATATGCATTATTTCATATGTAATTGAGATTTCCAAGTCCTTTCACTAACATACCATAAATTCAGATGGTACAAAGATAGATATTAGGTTAAGGGGCAAAAATAATTCAAAGATTTTACGAATGAGTATTGGTTATATGGATGTTATTGAGGGGCCATTTTAGACCTAGAAATTTTAAATTGGGCATTTTCGCCCCTGCCATTAAAAATATTAACTTTGACCGTTAGTCCCTCAACGGAAAAGTTAGTCAGCTTTGACAGTCCAACGTTAACATTTTTAATGGTAAGGGAATTTTAAAACTTCTGAGTCCAAAATGGACCCTCAATAACTTCTATGTGAACAGTGCCTATTCGGAAAAACTTTTAAGTTATTTTTACCCCTTTACTCTAGATATTATATAGTAATATTTCTTGGTGGCAAGGAAAAAAGGGTAACAATTCGATCAATGTTAGAACCATACTGAGATTGAAATTTGAAATCAGCATACCTCAGACTGAGGAAGAGTGTACAAGCCCCGGTCATTTCTTTCATCCAAAATCCCCCCTCCCATCATATCTCGGGCTTCTTCTCTAATCAAAACAAGCCTTGCAAGTAGTTTTCGATCAGGTACAACAGGCCGAGTTTCCATTGTCTGCATATATTGTTTAGCACAAGACAATTAACCAGACAAAGTTGATAATCCATGTGGCTGCTTGTGGCAACACAGAGAGAAACATGCCTATTATTTAATTTCTACATATATTTCAATCTTTCCCGCTTATCCTTTAATGGATGAAAAATTATTTGAGAGTAAAACTAGAGAAAGAGCTACATCGAAGACAGCAAGTCCTGATGAAAGGGAAGCAGAGGAACCTGAAAACATCAGTACGATAAGACCAATTTATATCTCTTTCACCTCAACAAAATTACATGGGCAAGGGCACTAAAAAGAAATCCAAACAAGTTCAGTGAACAGACTTTGAATATGCACAAAGGAGAAAATTTGCATTTCGTTGTGAAGTTCTAACTTGAATACAAGTAGCCTAATCTGAAAAGTTAGCTGTTGATAGAACCCAAGCTGACCTCACCCAGTGAAATGAAGCTTCTTGTTATCGTAATTGTAGGTTACTGTATATCTATATGGAAACTAGAAAGATAATGTGACCAAACATAAAAGATGAATAAGCCATCCCACCAACACCAAAGCCCACCAATATAAAAAATCCCAACAAGCACTATTAGAAAAAATGCAAGAGCTTTAGCTGAAATTTGTTAATTCAGTTTTTATGCACTTCCCTTTTGTTTTGACACACAGTGCTTTTAAGCTGAGTACAGTGAGAAACATGTGAAAATACTTGATGAAATGTGAAAAGAATTTCATAATCGTCATTTAAAGCACCAAATATCATTAAGAGATGTGTTGGAATGCTGTAATTATGGCCTTGCTCATTTTCTGATTAACCCGGTTTGTCCCATGAGATTTTTAAGCATAAGAGTAAACTTATTTATTTCCATTTCATGTGATTGTGATCAGATCAGGTGCTTTATTATGCATTTATCTTTCTTTTACTATTGTATTTTATTTGCTTCCTGATTTGATTATTTATTATGGATATTCAAAAGGTTATTTTCCTTTTTCAGGCCATCGGTTTCACTGCTTAGTGGTAGCTTTATTTCAGGGGCTGAGTGGCAGAATTGTTATCATTTGATTCCCTATACAGTTTCATCTTCCATCATGAATAAAATAAGAAAATTCGAAGTACTTGGACCAAAAACAAAAGTCATTATTTATGAAATTCTTTTAAGAATTTCAAGTATTCAAAGACTTGAAGCTTAACCCAACTGATAATGGAATGCATGAAGTTTCTCATATATACCTCCAATAAGTCATCAGCTTGATTGGCTATGTCATTTAGATTTGCCTTTGGGATATGAATCTTAGTGTCATTCTTGCCTTTAAATACACCACCACCAGCTGCAACTCGTCGCAGTAATTCATGTCTGCTTTCTTTTTCAGGAGTTCTACAGAGAAGACCAATCACTTGAACCTAGAAATGGAAAACATGCACATAACATACACCATAAGAACGGATTAATCACTTCAATCAGAAATTGATCAGATAATGGCCCAATGGAGTCTACTTACATGTGGGGGACATTTCTTTGTTAAATGTGATAACACTGTCTCCTTGATCACTTCCAACAATGTCTTACGCTGAAAAAAGAAAAGAAAAGAAAAGAAACAATACATATTGTTAATATCCAAACACAAGTTCATTTTCATCTCACTGACTAATGAACGAGAAATCAAGAAATAGTAGCATCAATTGAAAAAATAGCTCAGAACCTCAGATGAAAGTAAGAAAATCATTGTATGCATAAGAACTGTGTGCATGAACGGAACAGCAAGTTTTGAATTTCAACTCTAGATTCCTTCTAGAGGAAAGGATAAATTATTGTGTGCATGAATGGTTTAAATATGCTTCAACCACTGAGAGTCCCATAAGAACTGTGAAGCCAGTGAGCACAAAGAACAAGTAAGATGAATTATATCATTATACTTAAGGCATTCATGCCTAGTATAATTTATCCGAGTCATACCTCAATGATAATGAAATAATGAGGTCAAGATGCATATAAGATCATTGTCGGTGTAGTAATCCTTGTTTTGAAGGTGCCATACAGTACCGCTGGTTGGAAAGATCCATCAAACTTATAGAAAAACTAAACTATGTTCATCCAATCCAACTGATTTTTTTACTGAAGTCTCAAATCACAAAATTTAAAAACGTAATATAAATTTTGATGGGAATTAAGTTGATTTTACATCACAAATAACTTCAGATGAATTGCACCTACAATTTCAATCTACAATTTGTTCATGATGTACACACACCATAAGTAGTAAGCCATATAAATTAAGTATAAATAATTACTATTTTCTTATCAATCAAAAATATCATCTCAAGACTTGTTTCTTTGAAAAGAAACAATGTAATGAGAACTTCCACATAGTCAACTTCACCACCAAAACTTACATGCTTCAACAAAAGGAAACAGTCTAAATTGACAAACACTCTTTTAAAGATATTACAACCAAATCTTCTCTTAATTATTTTATGATCTTTGACAAGCATCCATGTGAAACTGAATTGGCAAGCTTGCTTGACAATCAACTAGAATGGAACTGAAAAAATTCAGTGTGAAATGATTACCTTTTCATCATTGTCATTCTCAGCAAGTTGGATCATGTAATCTAAAGCCATCATGAAATTTGACTCCATCTCATCAACTCTCTTTCCAATAACTCCCTGTGCAGCCAACTCAACTGCCACTTTTTCAGAAGCTTCATCCATGTTCATGTCTTCAAGCTGGACTTAAACAGATATAACAAGTGATAGGGTTTCATAAGAAACATTAGCCATTAGAATCTCATAAACATGTAAGACCATATGAACAATTACACAGACAAGGTCAAGAAGACAATTTGCAAAAAAACAAACAAGTGTGCCAAGGTTCATGCGAAACATTACAAACTAGAAGTTCACAAACGAAATGTAAAGGCCTCAAGAGGAATTACACAAATACAATTTGCAAACTGCAAGTAAGCACATGTTAGGAACTGAAATTAATCGCATCAATTATCTTCAACAGGAAGTGCACAAGGATGGCACGCATAGATTCAAAGCTCTAACCAGTAAAAACACTAGACTGTTACAGAAATATTAATACTATTAGTAAAATAGGTGATTTTCCTGTCAATTGACAATAATACAGTATGAAAATCAGTGTCATTCTTTTCACTCTCCAGATACTTTTCAAATTATTGATTCACACAAAGGGGCTGCAAATTCTGCTCTTGTATTAATGAGATTTTAACCAAATGAAATAGAAGTTAATGAATCATTTTAATTGCCCATTGGAAATTCTGGGGTTTCTTTGAATTTGAATGTTATAACAGAATTCATCAGAGAAATGTTTCAAATAAAAATCAGTTGTTTTTGGATATATGGACCCGACTTCAAACAATAATTTAAACTACCAATTATTCACAAAGCTATATTACATGATCAAATGAAATGGTGAACTCCAGGATATAATCAACACAAATGAATTGATGTCTTTGCATTCAGAACGGAAAGATAACTTTTTCACTTCATATATCACAACATGTCTTCAGTAACTATCTCAAATCAGTACATATAATCTTTGTTGCCAGTACCCTATTCTTAACCTAAACATATATTTATCTTCACTTCTGATGTCCATATCATTATTGCACTTATAATTCCATCAATTCACATAGTCCTAAATTATGAATCACTGACCCAAAGGGACATTCACCTATACCCTTTGCACATGCCCAAACTATCTTAGGTATATATCTATAATTCTCACGTAACCCCCTCAACTAAAATTGGTTTCATTTTCATTGAAGTAGAAATGAAAGCTTTTCACCTTCATTCACATTCTAGCAACATAGGACATGTAGCAGGAAGTTACAACAATCACTCCATGTCCATTAACACCCAGTTAAGATCATAGGACTAGCATGATAACGTTGAAGTGCCACAGAAGATCACCAAAATCCCCAAAAGGGTACAGGAAATTATTATAATCTCAGAAAGACGTCAAATTATTACCCTGAAAGCACTAACACAATTAAACACCTGTTTCTGAGATACATATCAGTTTTGCAAAATAGAATGAACGAGATAGAAAGAATCCACCCCAGAACAGAGATGAATACATATCAGTTTTTGAGATACATATCACTTGCATATAGCCTAATATAAGAGGTTCCACTTAATCCAATGAAGGAACCGGAAAAAAAAAGTTCATTTTTTCCTTCCCTTGTAAAGAACTGTATTAAATGGAGGGGGCAAAAACTTACAAGGGTAATCATTTCCTGAAGAACAGAGATGACCTGTTCTCCTCCTTTGAGGAGCGCTTCACGTTGAGAAGAGTCCACATGTTGGTTCCCTCGTTGTTGGGGTCTTCCATTTCTGTCTTCTACATCAAATTCCTCTTCCGGGTAGCCGCCACCCACTTCATAACTTGTACTTGACACAAAACGCTGTGTTATCCTCTTTGGTTGCCTCAATTGCAGCCGTTGAAAGTGGCATGGCTGAGAGGAAGCTGCAGTTGGAAAACACTGAGAGAAGTGGTTAGAAGACACACATGAACAAGCAGGGAGGATGAGTAATGTGCCCTGGAACATCTCGTTGCCTACTTCAGTTCATAACTTCGGGGAGGAAAGGATAAGAATAAGATGCTGCAAGACAAAAAAA